>RJWJ010012761.1:0-41387 GCA_004363605.1 Indri indri
CACCACACTGTAAGCTCTTCGGGGGCATGGCTTTTGTCTGTTCTGTCCACTACTCGATCCCCAGCACTAGAAGCCTCCATAAATATGCACTGAGTGAACGGAACGCGTGTTTCCAGGTGTCCTGGCTTGTTTTACATGCCTGCCTCCATCGGACCCATGAGCCCCAGCGGCAGGTGTTTGGTGGTACCAGGCTTTGTGCCAGGTGCTGGGGACACTACAGGGAGCAGGCCACCTGGGTCCCCACCTGTGGGATGCTGTATCTTTTCACCCAGAGCTGAGCCCACAGAGACTGGCGCGGATGTCACTGGGCAGGTGCTGGCTGCCGCTGTAAAGGAACTCCCGCCCTCCCTGTGCCGAAGTCCCACCCAATGCCCGTCCCTCTGCTGTGCCCAGCCCTCTCTGCCTCCCTGCATTTGCCCCCTCGCGTGTTGGGAGACAACCCCAGGGTTGGGGTGTGGTCCAGGGTGGGAGGCTGCCACGAGGCAGCCCTGCCCGGCCAGGGGACCGTGCCCGCTGGGCCTGACCCGCGGCCGCCTGTGTTGGCAGAGGTGGTCGGCGTGGGCTGCGTCCTAGACGGGGTGCGCTACAACAACGGCCAGTCCTTCCAGCCCAACTGCAAGTACAACTGCACATGCATCGACGGCGCAGTGGGCTGCACACCGCTGTGCCTCCGCGCGCGCCCCCCGCGCCTCTGGTGCCGCCACCCGCGGAAGGTGACCGTGCCCGGCCGCTGCTGCGAGCAGTGGGTGTGCGACGACGACGCCAGCAGGCCGCGCAAGACCATGCCACGTGACACCTTCGGTGGGTGTTGGCCTGGGCGGGCCGTGGGCGGGCCCTGAGGGCGGGTTGCAGACCCTCCTGGAGCTCTGACCACCCGGGAATGATTCATGCCTGGGTGTCATTCCCCAGTCCACCTCTTACTAGCTGTGTGACCTTGGGAAAGTCACATCTCCCCTGGGACCCTATTTCCCCATCTGTAAAATGGAAATAATATCTTCTGTTCTGTCTCATACGCAACTCTGAGTATAAAACAGAGTGGGTTGTAAAGAACAAAGCCCTACACATGCAGCCATTATTATCCTACTAAGAAGTTTAGGGACGTGGGGGTGGGGGGAGGAGGAAAGGTGGGTGTGTGGGAACTTGGGGAGGGGAGGTGTGAGCAGGAGTAGAGATGTCTTTTTGTTTCATTTCTGCTTGCTGGAGCCTAGCCCAGTGCCAGACACTTAGCAGGTAGCCAATCATTGTTTGTCATATTGGTGGATAGATGGATGGATGGATGGATGGATGATGGATGGATGGAGGGATGGATGAATGATGGATGGATGATGGATGGATGGATGATGGATGGATGATGGATGGATGATGGATGGATGATGGATGGATGGAGGGATGGATGGATGATGGATGGATGGATGGATGGATGATGGATGGATGGATGGACGATGGATGGATGGATGATGGATAGATGATGGATGGATGGATGATGGATAGATGATGGATGGATGGATGATGGATAGATGATGGATGGATGGATGATGGATGGATGAACAACAGACTGATGGATAGATCAGCTAATAAGGATTTGAACTAGGGCAGCGGGAGTAGAGAGGAGAGGAAGAGACGGAGGAAAGGGGCATTGCTCGAGTAAGACCGAAGGTCTTGGTGTCACTCCAATGCCTGGGGTGAAGGAGGAAGAGGAGTAGAGGGGGACTCCCGGGCTCCTCATTGCCTAGGCTAGAATACAAGAGAGGGAGCGCGTACGGAGTGAAGCAGACCTGCTTTGTTTGCGACAGGGTTAGTTCGAGACCCTTTGCCTGTGGGAGGATGAGGAGGAGTGTCTGGTGGGGGCAGGAAGCCATCTGCTTGGAGCTGCTGACAGTGGCCTTACTGGGATGGCCTGGGGCCGAGTTCTGGGGCCGAGGTCTGGGGAGGCTGACGTTTGAAGGGCGGACAGGAGAAGAGGTGGGAGGAGACAGAGAGGAGGATCGAGACGTGAGGGAAAACCAGGAGCAGACAGCGGATGAGGACATTTCGAGAGGGAAATGTCTACTAGGAAAGCGGACAGGAAGAAGTGAAGAAATGGCAATAGAGCTTGGGAGTTCTAAGAATATGGGGCAATTTTCTAAACATTGTAAGAGCATGAGATTGCTCAGGGACTGCGTAGGGCAGGATTTCTCAGCCTTGGCCCTGGCAATGTCTTGGGCCAGAGACTTTTCATGGTGGGCCTGTCCTGTGCATTGGAGAAGGCTTAGCAGCATCCTGGCCTCTCCCCACCAGATGCCAGTAGCACCCCTCCCCCAAGTTGTGACAACTAACGACACCTCCAGACTCTGCCAGTTGGAGCAGCAGTGCTGTGTGGATGGCAGGAGGCCCAGGGTAGCTGTCCCCTCGCTGTCCCCCCGGGAGGACCACACAAGGGTCACCAGGGGAGCAGAGAGGCAGAAGCTGTCTGCTCATTGTGTGTGGCCCAGTGACCCCATTCTGACCGAGCACACACAGAGCCCTTGCCTGGATGAGGCGACCCAGAAACCAAAGCCCTTTTATCCTCCTAGGCAGATGCTCCCGGCTGCCTCTCAAGACGCTCACAGGCCCGGCCCCTCCTCTGTCCTTGGACGCCTCCCTTTCTCTCCTCTGTTTCTCACCCTCTCCCTCTTAAACTCAGACATTCCTGCATTTGTCGATGTTCGCTGCACCCTGTCAGCTTGGGGGGCTGAGTGTAAGGCACTGACTTTCTCTTTCCCTCTCCTTCTGGTCCCAGCTAGATCTCTCCTCTCGCCTGTGTTTCTCTCTCCTCCTCGCTCTTCCCCGACCTGCCCCGTGCTTTTATTCCTTTTCTCACTGTCTCTCTGTTCATTCTACCCCTGTCCTCTCCTTCTCTCTCTCTCTCTCCCTTTTCTCTGTCTTTCCATCCCTCCCCCCTGCATGTTCCTGCCTCTCTGGCTTCCGGTGCACTGTGGGTCTGGTGGGACCGGCCCGCTCTCCAGCAATTCCTCTCGTGCGTCTTGTTCCATCTTTCCGGGGGCAGTTCCCTGTCTTGCGGCTCTTTACCAGCCTCCACCTCTAGCTCACCGCCATTTTCCATTTCGCAGGCAGTGAGCGAGCACCTGCCACGTTGCAGATGCTGGGGATACGTGTTATCATAGAGCCACCCAGCAGTGGGTGGTGGAGTTGGTGGCCACAGTCAAGTGACCGTACACTGACCGAGAGTTAGCTTTCCAAGGGCCGGGGACAACCTGGCTGCTTTCGCAGACGTGAAGTCATCTTGCCTAACCACAGCCCTGGGAGACGCGTGCTGTTGGCAACCCCATTTGCAGGTGGGGAAGCTGAGGCATGAGGTGGAGCCAGCTTTTTGGAAGTTACATAGCTAGTCAGTGGCAGTGCTACCAGAGGAACCCTGGTAATTTGACTCTGGAGCCTATATGTCCTCGTAACCAGTATGCTCTCAGCATTACTGAGACGAAATATTAGGTATTAGGACGTGGGTACTCACCTTTGAACTCTCCCCGAATAAACTTAATCTCTGCAGAAACAGGGACAGGGACAATGCTTTTTTTTTTTTTTTTTTTTTTTTTTTTTTTTTTGCTAGGGACAGGGTCTTGCTTTCTCACCTAGGCTAGAACTCCTGGGCTCAAGGGATCCTTCCACCTCAGCCTTCTGAGTAGCTGGGTCTGCACCAAGCCCAACAATGTCTTTTTACCTCCTATTCTCAGTACTTAACAGGATACATAATCAGTCAAAATCCAGACCTTTTTATTGTCCTGCCAGCCCACTGGAAGATATTACTGTTCCAGTGAGGAGGCAGGCCCAGAGTGTGTTACCTAAGATCACACAGCTTGTAGGTGACAGAGTGGGATTTGAACTTGCATCCACCTGTCTCTAAAGATGGTTTTCCTTCCCAGCTTCCATATTGCCTCTCTTGATCAGAGAAATATAAGGACCTGAAAATACATTCTCTGCTCCCTGGTTATAAGCCGACTTTTCCTCCTGTGGGGAAGGACACCCAAACACTCTCTCTCTCTTTCTCTCTCTCTCTGAGTTTCGGGGCCCCCAAACCTTGGTGCAGTGACATGAGGGTCTGGGGCTGGTGGGGGCTGGAGACTCATGGGGAATCTGGTCCCACACCCAGCAGCTGCGGACGAGGTGGAGCCGTGGCACGGGAACTGTATAGCCTACACGAGCCCCTGGAGCCCCTGTTCCACCACCTGTGGCCTGGGGGTCTCCACGCGGATCTCCAACGTCAACGCCCATTGCCAGCCTGAGCAGGAGAGCCGCCTCTGCGACCTGCGGCCGTGCGAGGTGGACATGCGGCCGCTCATCAAGGTGGGTCCAGGGCAGCAGCAGGCATCTTGGACTTAACAAGCAGGCAAACCTGGCTTTGCGTCTGGCTCCTGAATGTCCTCATGGGCACCTTTTGTAAAATGGCAATAATTAAGCCCCCCGGCTGGGTTTGGTGTAAGAGTTCTTTGGGATGATGTGTGTGTTACCAGGCTGAATTCCACTCACTGGAAGCTCTGGTGGTTACCATATTATTAGAATCAAGCTCACTCTGGAGAGATGTCGGGGACCCTCAGAAGCGCTCTTCTGTAGCAATTCTGAGAGACCCTCGCCAATTCCCATCCTCCCTCCCCTCCTGTGCCGGCCCACTCCCGCCTGCACCAGCACATGGTTATATGGGGACCACTGGACAGGGCTCGGGACCCTGGAGTCCGAGGCCTGTCTGCATTAATAGTGTGCGACTGTGACCAATCTCCTCCCGTCTCTGAGCCCTGAGTCCCAGGTCTTAGACACAGATCTTATTTGGGTAACTCAAGCCCTCTTCACTCATGCCTCAGGACTGGTCAGCCTGCTGTCAAATCAAAACCAAAGCGAAACAAAACAAATCTCAGCACTGATTGCAGTTTTGGAGCTCTGGTGGAATTCTGAGGAGAAGGTTGCCCAGGAGACAAGATAGTCCAGCTCCTGTGGTCCTCTTCTGACATCCAGCATGGCTCCTTGTCCCCTGGCAGCTTCTCCCATCATCTCTGTGTTGGTCACCCGGATCCACCCTTCCTCTTCTTTCTCCTTCTCCTCCTCTCTCTTCTTTCTGCTCTCCAATTGTTTTTCTCTGTCCTGCTAGCCTTTGCATTCTCTGAGCTTGGCACACAGTAGGTTCTCAGTCGATATCTCTCGACTGAAAACGTAAGTGGAAAAGATACCAGCAGCAGGAGAAATGGGAGAAAGGCCCTGAGCTAGGTGAGATGGGTCTATCTGCCACAAAGCTAACGCAAGTTCCTTGTTGTAGGCTCAGAATTTCCACCCGATTTTGTGTCCATAATTATGTGTCCTAAAAGGGTTGCCCAATTGTATAAGCTTCATGCCCCCAGAAAGCCTGCATCTAGCATAACGCGGGGATAGAGTAGACCCTGAGAATTCTTAATCCAACAAGTCTGGTAAGTGGCTACTATGTAGCAGGCACAGAATAAGACTGTACAGACACAAAAAGGGCACCAAGTCTCAAGGGGCTCATAGCCCAACGGAAGGATGGAGCTTCCTTTAAAGAATGTTGATCCAGTAGAATAAGTTGCATGGTAAGAGTGTGTGAGGGGCCATGGGAGGCCGAGGACGGGGAGACAAGGGTAAAGTGTGTCCCCTGACCATGGAGTTCTGACTCTGCGACTAACTAGCCAGGGAGCTTGGTTGACCGAAGGAGCTAAAAAAGGCTTCCTGTGTTGGTGAAACTGTGACGAATTGGGCATTGGCAAGACAGAAATGCAGGACAGAAGAGAAATCACAGGCCACGGGTACAACTCAAGCGAGGCAATTTCCTCGTGGTCCTCAGTCCCCGTCTGTGTAATCTCGCTGGCTCTCACTCTATTGGCTAATGCCTTTCCTTGCTTGACCATGCTGTGGTTCTGAAAGTAAGGTGGAGTGCTCCTGTGACATGCCAGAAGGAAAAGACTGAGGGCTTGGGGGGAAGAAGGTGGTTGTTCATCCTCTGAACATCCCCACTGACAGCGTCTTTCCTTTCTCTCAGGCTGAGAAGAAGTGCTTGGCTGTGTACCAGCCAGAGGCGCCCATGAACTTCACCCTCGCGGGCTGCGTCAGCACACGCTCCTACCGACCCAAGTACTGTGGGGTCTGCGTGGACAACAGGTGCTGCATCCCATACAAGTCCAAGACCATCAACGTCTCCTTCCAGTGTCCCGATGGGCCTGGCTTCTCCCGCCAGGTCCTGTGGATTAATGCCTGCTTCTGCAACCTGAGCTGTAGGAATCCCAATGACATCTTTGCTGACTTGGAATCCTACCCTGACTTCTCAGAAATTGCCGATTAGGCAGGTACAAATCGTGGGCCCTGGGGCCTGGCTCGATGCCTGCAAAGCCACCAGCCCTCTGTGGCCATAACTTTGCACCATTGAGTCTTATTTTATCCACTTCCCATTCACTCAGTTACCCTGGTCAGGACCCTTGGAATCTTGTCCTGTCCCTAACTACCCAAACGGCCCACGATGGTGCTGCTCAGGCCCACACCATGGCCCCCTCCTTGGCAGCATTGGCATTCACTCCAAAGAAAACACCTGTCTCTAGCCTTTCTGGACAGGACCCAGGCCTGATCCAGCCTGTCCAAGTCACTGAAGTTCTGCTGGATCTTGCCTAAGTCCCAAAGAATGGAATCTAATAGATAGCCGGTACCCTAGCTCCCTCTTTATATGCCAAACTGCAAGACTCTCTGGGTCCCTTCCGAAGGATAGATGGGATTTAGAACAGTAGACTAATCTATTATTTGGACCCTGCCAAGTGGCACCTTAATGGGCAGTTCTGACCTCAGCATACCAGAACTATCTCTGATTCCAGCAATGTGTACTCCCTGAGGTCACCAAACACTTGCCAAGTAAAGTGAATGGCTGTTTGGTTTTGATTTTTAATGGAAAGTGGTATCTGGGTATTGCTGAGGTTAAGTTTCTTTTAACCCCTACACTGTGAAGGGTATAGATTAAGTTCATCCCAGTCAGAAATACAATTTGATAAACGTTCTTGCTGATGGGAAAAGCCCACAGTCACTACTGCAGGGACAGGGCAAGGTCAGCCCATTTCAGAAGGAGCACTGGACTGCCATTGACTGCCAGGGCTTTGGGCAGTTGGCCAGGCTCTGCCCTGCATCCCCACCTTCTCCCTGCCTGGGGCTCATGGGAATTGGTGGAGCCCCGGATATGCATCTCTGGTCCCTGAGAGTGGTGCACTGGAACATTCCTCTGCTCTTACGGAGCCTCGAGAGACCCAGCTGCAAACCAGGCCAGACCTTCCTCAAATGACCAAGACAGGTCCAGGTTAGGTGTGATCATACCAGGAAGTGGGCCCACTCTGTATCCGCCCGGCCTGGCCTCTCAAGCTAGAGGCTCTGGGACCCCAAGAGTCTGTGCCCAGGACACATCTCTTTCTGCCTCAGCAACCCACTTCTCAGCCTTTGGGTCTGTGACCAAAATGGCCAGTTTTCTGGTGTGAAGACAGAGGTTTACCAGTTGTTTAGAAACAGAAACACTTAACAAGGGTTAAAAGCCAAAAGGTGTTGAAGCTAAAAAGAGAAGGTTGCCATTCATGGAAATAAGGCTATTATTTATTTTATTAGTAAAATATAATATTTACTATTATAATTCTTTAATTTAGCACCTTTTATGTGCCAGACATTGTTCTCAGTGCTTTACATACACTAGCTCATTGAATCTTCCCAACGATATTGAGAAATTCCCATTATTATTTCTGTTCTTACGAATGTGAAATGGAAGCTCAGAGAGGTAAGAGAACTTGACCTGAGTCAGCCAGCTGGTAAATGGGGCAGCTGGGATTCAAATCCAAGTTGGACTGACTTCACAATCCGCATTTTCCTTCTCTTTACAGAGCTTCCAAATATGCCAGAATAGGAAAACATATTGGAATAAGTGACTTCCTGCTGTCCCTTTTCCCTCATCGTTCTTTCTAGCTCCTTTCCCAAGAGAAGAGTGTCTGATTTTCTGATAATTTAGTTACGCTTCAAAAGCTTAATTTAGTTAAGCTTCAAAAAAAAAAAAAATGAGATAGACAGAAATCCATGCATCCCCTGTAGGTCATCCTCTCCTTCAAATCAGAACCAACGTTAGTACTTGGAGTGAATTGCTCCAATGCGCTTAGGCGTGGGAGAGGAAGGGAGACCTGAATTCACCAAATTAATTCTTGCTAAATCTTATCACAAGCATTTGCGGAGCCCTTCGCACATGCCAGGTCTCTTGCTTTAGTGCCATATCTCAATTAATCCCCGTAGCAAACCTACAGGATATGGTGTTATCATCGTTTAAAGACAGCTGGGTCTCTGAGAGGTTGAATAATTTGCTCAGGGTCTTACCAGCTAGTGAAGAGCAGACCGGGATCGAAAACTGGGATTGTCTGACACCTGAGCCATCTTTCCTGACACCAAGCCTAGTTATCCTGCCCCTAAAATCCAAAGGTATGACCTTTACAAGAGGTGCTTTGCTGACGATAGCTGCAATTTTAACTTTGAAAGTGATTCGGAGAGTGATCAAAGAAAATAGATTCAAATGATAGGAATGTGTACAGTCTCGTTAGCATTGTACCATGTATCCGTAGGGATATCGCTGGGAAGTAAACTAGCCCATGACTATTATGTTGAATTATGTCACTGCTTTTTGCAGACTTGTCCTGATGCAAAGTAACCGTGATGATAATAACCCCACATAGCTGAGAATCATAAATGGTCATAACGGTCAGCTGCAAATCTCTGCACATATATATGTGTTTGTGTGTATATATGTATGTATAGATCTATTTTCAAACTGTGATTTCATATTTAAATATTCCTACTGCCATTTTTGTGACTTAAAAAATATATACCAAGAAATGTCTTAGAATTTCCCAGTAGAGGAAAAATAGCACTTGGGCAATCTGTCATGTTTTACAAGTCCTCATTTTTCTCATGATTTGTGTAGCGTGGAGCATGTTTGCTCAAAGTAAAGGGTTTTCACTGCTTAAATTCTCTGTTTACAGCTTTTCTCCTTAAAGTAATAAATCATCAGCAAAGTCATTTACTGAGTTCGGTGGCTCTTCCTGTGTATTCAGTTGTTATGAGACAATGATGGAACATTGTGTGTGTTTGATAAATGTTCAGACGGTGGAAATGAGGTCCCAGATATTTTATGTATGGAAACAAAAATGGCTTAAAAGTTTAAAGATGGACTTAGAAACATGAATTCCAGAATTCAGAGAAGACTAGAGCAGCCAGTGTGTCCAGGCTGGAAGACACATGATGTAAATATAAAATGGATTTTAAGCATTTCATTCATTCATTCACTTATTTATTCAATACCTTTCCATATCCCCAGCTGGACTGTGGGTACCTTGGGGTCAGGGGATATCACTGCATCCTCTGAGCCTAGCTCAGAAGCAGGCACACGTCAGGGACTGGGGCAGTAAGGGCTGTCTGCATGGACAGAGCATCTATTGCCGACTGCTGTAGGAACCAAGATGAGTAAAAAGAAATGTAAGAGAGACCGCACAGCACAATGGAAACACTTGTGACTTTGGAGATCAAATGGATCTTGATACATTTTATTTCCTACTGAAATTTCTCACTTAACCCATCTAAGCCTCAGTTTCCTCAGCTGTGAATTACAGTACCTACCTCTCATTTGGATGCACATTACATGCAAAATTTTAAGACAGAGCTTAGAACATAGGAAGCACTTAATAAACATATCTATTACTAGGTGAGTCTCAGTTTCCTCAGAAACTAGGGGTAATCAACAAGACCATAGTAAGAATTAGCATCAATATGTGTGTCTGTATATTTAACTTATTTAGCCCTTATTTAAAATAGCAAGTATAAGGAAAAAGTATTGCCAATATTCAGTTGAATGCTGCTTTACTTTAATCATAGACTGTTTCTCTTCCTAATTTTTTGATTTTTTTGTTTTCCTTTTATGCTATAACTTGATTTAAAACCCAGCTTCTTTAAGGTAGGGAGAACATGTGAAACCTTTCTGTGTTTCTCAGCACAGCACATGACACGTGCTCAGCTGTACGTACAGACGTAGATGAAGTGAATGACTCTTTTGAAACCCCCTGGCCAAACCCCCTTCATCCACTGTCCCTCAAAACACGTGAAGCTTTTATAAAGAAAGTCGAGGAGACTCGATTTCAAATAAAGAAAAAAAGAAAGTAATTGTCACATGAATTGTTTCCAAGAACACTTCTAGCCTGAAGCATGTTGTTTTCAAAATTTAAAGTTAGATCGAGATGTCCTGTGGATGCCTCAGATTAAGATGAATGTGTAGACTTGGGAAAATTTTTGAGGATCTCAGGTCGCTGCAGTTTTGGGAAAATGGGATTGGGAGGGAATGGCCAGAGTATTTTACTATAAAGCACTTTATTATAGAAAGCATACAGCAGAGAGGCCAATATTCTCCATCGTCACCTCCACTGAAACAATGAAAATGCAAAGGTATCCTCTGTTTCAGAGGTCCAAGTTCTAGTTGCATCTGGGTTCTTTCTAAATGTATGACTGAACAAAAATGAATTCTAAGGAGATGAATAAACTGGCACAAAGCCCACGCACTGTTTCATACATTATATTCTGTAAAGCCTGTCTTCACATCTCTACTCTAAACTTCACTGCTCTTGTTTTTCACACAATGTGGATTTCTTACTTCAGTCCATAAAAAGGGAAAGGAAGCTGCTAGAAGCAGGCTTACTGATGGCAATGAGAAAACGTCAGCCTGCCTGCAAAGGAGGTAAAAAAAATTAAAAACCAGAAAAGAGATATCACAAAAGCAGGTCACCCAAGTCTGAGTGGGACTGTTTAATGGAGAGAGAAACAGCCCCCACAGTTAATAAAAACCTTGCGGGCATCCACAGTCTTCGTTGGTCTTGGGAACTAACTCATGTTCTACAATCTCCAGGCTTCAGTAGGTGGTAGCATGAGTCAGGTGCTCAGTGAACTGTTTTAAAAGGCAGCGAGGGATAAAATCCATTTTAGAAATGGCTGGACAAGCCGTTTAGTCTCTCTGAGCCTTGGTTTTATCTATGAAGCAAGGATGATTCCTCCCCACAAAGAATAAAAAGAAGAAAGAAACTGTGATGTACACTAAGTATTACTATGATGAGGGGAAGTGTGCATCTGTTCATTTAACACAAACCTCCTGTTGTGTGTTTGGCAGCGTGCTGGTCCCGCAGGTAAGAGAAGTAGAGAATCGCTAGTTTGGGAAGGAAGGGACACGCACGGTGAAGTGCATGGCAAATGCCAGATGTACCCTTTCTGCAGGGGAGCATTCAGGAAAAGCTTCTCGAAGCAGGGGTGGCATGTTCTGCCACCTTGAGGCTGGCTGTCAACGGACTTAATTGTGCAAAGGATATTCCAATTCACCCACCACAGCCACGTCAATTACCCCGTCCCCCTGCCGCATGCATGTGAGGGCAAGGGGGTAGGAGCAACCTGAGCCCAGTCACGGCTTTGGACCGGAGTGGACACCTGAGTGAAGCTGGGCCAACTACATTCTTCCCCCTAAGAGACACAAAGACCTGATTGGTTTCAAGTCCAAGAACTAAAAGGCCAGGTAGCCCTTAGGTTAGGGCCATCATTGGATGCTTTAGCATTGCAGAAAAATCTGATCTTGGAAAGAAGGAGGCTGATTTGCTCACTCACCCCCTCCCCAATGCCATCTCCAACCCCACAAGGCCAAGCCTCACCTCCTGTTCTCGGATTCCTCGGGGACACCACTGAAGGGTTTCCGCGCAGTCTAAGAAGCCCCAGTCACATACGTAAGCCGATTGGGTTTGGGCTACTTCTAGAAACCAATCCGCTGACTCTCACAGTGAGACTGTCTGAGAAGGCGTAAGGACAGATCCTGCACGTGCTGATCTCAGCGCACACTTGGCCTCCCAACTGCTGCTAAAACCCGAGGGCAGGGGACGAAACCAAAACAAACAGCTAGGAGGCCAGAAATAGATCCCCAGCTGGCAAAACAGCCTCTGGGCACTCCATCTCTACATAGCATCAGGTGCAAGCAAACAGTTGTAAAGTCCCCTCCCTTGAGGAAGCCAGACTGCGCCAGGCCCCACAGGTCTCTGTGCCACCCTTCACTCCCCAAAGCTGAGGGTAGCAGCCCCTGCAACCATGGCACTCACCCGTCTTATCTTTGCTCCTGACCCCCACGCAGGACCCCTAGGCAGGAAAGGCACTCAGGTTTGTTGAATAAGTGTGAACCAACCTGCTCCTCCCTGCTTCTGAAGCAGGGCTTCCTAACCTGGGGCCCCGGTCCCTCCAGGGATCCATGGGTAGAATTCAGAGGGCCTATTCTTGGATGGGGGAAATGCATCTCTGTTTTTACTAACCTCTAACTGCAATTTGGCATTTTTTTTCTATCTAAATGCAGACAACAAACCCCAACATCACCAGTTGTAATCGCAGATAATCGTCTTATCACAACCGTGGCAGGTATCTTTGAAATGCAGTAGTGTTGCAACCTGCCTCCACGTTACTGTTGAACTGATTGATAAAGCACGTTACTGAGTCACACAATTGTAACATTTAGATAATTATGCTTCACTATCAGTGGTTTCTTTCATAATCGTATGCATTTCATTTTATTGTTCAAAACTCTTCTGAGAGGGGGTCTGAAAACTTCTCTAACTTACCAAAGGGTCATCCATGACACAAAAAGGCCCCAGGAGCCTGCCTCGGCCTCAGCCTCTGCAGGGAGATGGCAGAAGGGCAGAGGTGCCACCCCTGCCAGGACCAGCCTCACTTCCTGCCACACACAGCACACACGGTCACCTGCCCAGGTCTACACTCTAGGTTTCTGGTAAAGGCACAAACTGTCCACCCCCCTTGCTGGTGCCAAGCTGTCCCCCAGGCTGGGAACACCTTCCTGCCCTTCTGCGCCGAGTCAAAGCCCCTTCCTTATTCCAAGTCTGTATCCTAAACAGCGGGGCCGCAGAACGACAGCACATCCACGTGCCATGCGGTGATGCGGACTTTGACAGCGTTTACAGCTAATCACGCAGCCACAGAAGAAACCCTTCAGGGTAAGAGAAAAGACACCAACATAAACAACAGCATGATAGCTGTTTTAAGGGGAGGTGAGGAATGGCCTTGAGTGTGGGCTGCCCTTAGTGACTCGCTTCCAAAGAATACGTATGGAAAGGCAGAAAAAGCAACTTGACGGTGGAGAAACCCGGCAAACACCACCCCAGCCGGGGGATCAGGATTAATCCCATGTGTTAATCCATGCTGACAGCATGTGCCCTTGATATGATGTGACAAGAAGGGCACTTCACCTCTCTGGTCTTCCCCCCGCCCCCGAAAAAAAACATAGCCCCAGTTGTGCCATGAGAAAAACCACAAACAAATCTCAGCTGAGAAACTGTCTACAAAATGCCTGAGCAGTGCTTCTCAAAACTGTCAAAAAGCAAGAAAAATCTGAGAAACCATTGCAGGCCAGAGGAAGCTAAGGAGATGTGACAACTAAATGTGATGGGGGACCCTGGATGGGATCCTGAGGCAGAGGAAGGACATCAGGGAAAACTAGAGAAATCCCAACACAGTCCAGAGCTTAGTTAACAGGGACGCACCAACATTCTCTTAATTGTGACGGATGCAGGTGGTAATGTAAGATGTTAATACCAGGAGAGCTGAGTGCAGGATATACAAAACTCTCTACACCGTCTTTGCGACTCTTCTGTACTCATCTTAAATAAAAAGTTTAAATAAATTGGGAGGCTATACTAAAACCTGTTTATAATTTTTTTATATGTAGAGTAGAAAACAAACATTGCAATGGTTATCACTGGGCAGGAGAAAGGAGTGGCCTTTCCACATACTTTTCTGTAATAAAAATAAAATGTAAAAAAATCAAAATAAAGAGATGTTTCCCTCTAATTATAGGTTGGCAAGCTTTGTCCGCTTATCCCTACGCTGTCCAAGCTACTGGGCACTTAAAATGTGGCTGTCTGGATGTGCTTAGTATATAGAATGTAAAATGTCTGCTTAATAATTTTTATAGAAGTGGTAATATTTTGGGTATCTTGCGTTAAATGAAATGTATTAAAATTAGTTTCACCTGTTTCTACTTTTTTTAAAGTGGTCACTAGGAAATTCCAAGCGGCCTGTGGGGCTGACATTCTATTTCCGCTGGACACGGCCGCACTAGAGCAGAGTTCCAGGGGTGCGGGGCTGTGGCAGGAGCCCCCAGGTATCAAGGACAGGCAATCCCCTCCTGAAAGACCCATCCCTGCACCTCGATGTTGCACACACGGGCGAGGAAAGAAGACACGAGCCACTGCAAAGTTACAAATTTATTGGTCTGGAAATAAATACAAATATCTCATTAAGAAACTCCTCTGGAAAGACTCGGACACAACAGTTCCCGGTCTGCGTTCAGCCACTCTTGCCCCAATCCTCGACCTTTCTGCACAAGGTCAGGGGGAGCCTCCCAGGTGGTGGGTGGCAGGTAAATGAGTCATTGCCACTCACGCCACCTAGAAGACTCGACTACTTCCTTCTACTAACTCTAGGGTCCAGGAAACCACCAGGCCCCAGTGGCTGACTCACAATGTTTGATGCACTCTGATCAAACTTCTCAGAAAATCCATGGTTAGCCAGAATGAAAATCTCAGGCAGTAGTATAGGAACTCGGCAGCTCCGCTGACACTGCTCGGAAAGATCAGTGGTGCCACCCCATTTGGAGTAAGGAGGTTGGGGGGCAGGAAGAGAGGAAGGCAGGAGAGGGAAGGATAGTCCCATGGAATATATGTTCCAGAATCCTGGCATTTTCTCGGCCACCATTCCCCATGTGAATTCCCATCCCCGCCCCACAAGAGCAAAAAGTTCTATCTGAAGATCCAGTAATGTTACCAGGTCGGAAACGTTCAGCTATTAGGTTGAGATTCGGGCCCAGCTGTCAAAGATTGGAAACGGGATTTAACTCAATCACATCAAGATTCCTGGGAAACGGGTTGGGATCCACGGAAATCACAACTGTACTTGATTCCATCACGAACACAAGGAATCCCTCCCATCTAGGAACGCAAATACCGCCCACCCCAACGCCCTCCCCCCACCCCCCTGCAAGGAGACTCACACAGCCAGGCACGGCTGGCCAGAACGTTTCCCTCCATTGCAAAGAATGCAACTACAGATCTAAATTATCTTCCCCACGAACAAAAATAACCACACGCTCACGAGTCTGGGGTGAGAGAAGGGTCTGTGGGGGAGAGGCAGAGGGCAGAGCCAAAGCCTTGAGAAACCGTGACACCAGCATTTGCCACAACGTTCTTTCTATAAAGCCAGGAGCTCTGGTTGCCCGCTTTTGCCGCACATTAAAAGGACGCTAGAAAAACAGGCTTGGGTGCGGCATTCGAAGGTTTATATATGCACCAACGTTAAAAATCGATTTCTTCAAGTCAACTATGTGGATGTGTTTTTTCCAAATGCCTCTAGCCTCAGCATAAAGTCCACCTCTTTCCCCCACTTCCTGTTTTGCCTATTTAAAAGAGATGTCCACACGTCACTGCTCTCCCCCCTCCAAATCGGAAAAGGATTTTGTTTCCTGGAACTGGGCAGCTTCTCTGTAGTTGGAGAGGAAACAGGAGGTGGACGGCCGGCCGTCTGACAAAGCGCCCCTCTGAACCAGGATGCTGGGGGCAGCCTGGGCTTGGCTTTGTGAAGTGTTTACCACGATGGTGCTTGTTTTCAGCAGTTTGGTGTCTCCGAGGGAGGGTAAGAGAGTGGCAACCAGCCACTGGTTAATGGAACAGGACACCGAGATGCCGCTTTCCTTTGGTCCATTGCCGCCCTGCCCTGATCGGAGAGGGTGCCCGAGACAGACCCAATCTGTCACCACCAGAGCTCACTCTTACAAAATAAGCTTTGGATTAATACCAAGTTAGGCGCAGTGTGGCAGGCAGGGGGCAGGAAGGGGCTGGAGGGGAGGGGGCTGCTACAGAGATCAGAGTCCGGGGTCTGCAGTCTGCACAGGCCGCCTAGCAGGAGACCTCCATGGACTTGGGCCCGGCGCTGTTCCCGGTGGCGCCCGAGTTGGGAGTGATGTCCAGGTGGGCCCCCTCGCTGGTGTGGGAGCGGCTGCGGGCCCCCTCACTCGTGTGGGAGCGGCTGCGGGTGCCCTCGCTGGTGTGGGAGCGGCTGCGGGTGCCATCCAAAGAGGTGACGCTGGAGCCGGAGGCCGTGCGGGACCGCATCAGGCGTGTCATGCTGGCAGAGGGCACTGGGAAGACAGGAGACAGCCAGTTAGGGGGTGGGGGACTCTACGAGGTGAGGGACCAGACGCACCTGCCTGGTGGCCATGGTGCTCTCCCACGTGGCCAACCCCAGCCAAGCACTCTTCGTGTCCTGTCTTGATCCTGGCAGCAATCCAGCCGCTGGGTAAGCGAAGACACAATCCACGTAAGTGACTTGACCCAGATCCGGGTGTGGAGCCCAATTCTGCCACTTGCTCAATGGCTGTGTGGCTGTGGGAATGTCCCCCTGAGCCTCCCTGCCTGATGCCCGCCACCCCATGCCGTCAGCTGTCACTGGAGCAGAGGACACTCCTGCTCAGCCAGGTAATCCCTGCGTGCCCCACGCGGGGAAAGTGAGGCCACGCAGCACGTTTGTGGCGGAGCTGTTAGTTGTCATCCCTTTCCCCGAGAAGCCTGTTAGCGCCAGGCACCAGCAAGGGTGCTGTCCGTACTTCGCATCTCCTCCAAGACTTGAAACGCCCTTGCGCACAGCAGGTGCTGATGCAGTGGAATGAAAAGAAAACAAAAACAAGCCTCCCTACCTGTACTGGGTTGAATAGGGTCCCCCCAAAATTCACGTGTACCTGAAACCTCAGAATGTTATCTTATTTGGAAATAGGGTCTTTGCATACATAATTAGTTAAGGATCTGGAGAGGAAATCATCCTGGATTTAGGGTGGGCCCTAAACTCAGTGACGGTGGTGTACTTATGAAAAGCGCAGAACACACAGGGCCACAGGGGAGAAGCCCACGCAAAGGCAGAGGCGGAGACGTTCGTGACCAGCCACAGAGGGTCCAGGACTGCGGGGCCGGCAGAAGGTAGGAGGAGGCAGGGAAGGATCCCCCTTAGAGCCTTTGAGGGAAGCACGGCCTCGCCGACAGCTTGATTTCAGGCTTCCAGCTTTCAGAACTATGGGAGAATAAATTTCTGTTGTTTGAAGCCACCCAGTTTGTGGGGATTTGTTAGGGCAGCCCTAGGAAACTCACACCCCATGCAATTGAAGCATGATCACTGGGAAGGCCACCCTAAAGGATGGACATCACACACAAGGAAGCTGGGACACACACAAGCACGTAGGGCTTACGTTATGCACTTGCTGGACACAGGGGTTGGCCTTTGATGGCAGACACTCACAAACAGAATTAGGAGCTAGTTTGAATCCAGAAAGAATCAGGGTCAACCCTGCCTCTGTGGCTTACATATTTCTCTGAGCCTCTATTTCTCAACCCCAAATCTGGGCATTCTCCTGGCTGGGATCCCAGGGCCACAGTGAAGGATGTCAGGTATGCAAGGCACTGGCCGTGCCGGACACCCTCGTGTGTAGGAACTCAGCGATGGGTTACTTTCTTTCTCTTTGGTTGATGCCTTTGGGACCACAGCTCTTCCTGCTATTTTCCCTAAGACCTACGGGATGCTTTGGCTTTCTGGAAATAGAAGCTGATTTGGGGCAGGGGGAATAATGAGGCCTAGCTTTTGCTTCCTTTCTCCCCAGAATACACCCTCAAAGCAGAAATCCAAACCCATGTCAGGTTCAAGACAAGCGAGAGCCGTGATTTACACCCTGCGAGGTAGACAAGGTGTGCGCAGCGGTTTTCTCCATCTCACTGTTGCCCACACACTTCCCAGAGGGAAGCCAGGCCAGAGGGCAGGAGACCCACTGGCAGACGCTTTCTGTTGGGATAGGGCATCTTGGGACATGGATCCCACGTGATGCGTGTAAATCAGACTTAACCATCCCCCGCCTTGCTAGAACTAAACACGGCTGAGGCCAGTCTTAAGACTGCAGTTAGTTTACCAAACTTACTGCTGCTATTTTAAACAAGCCAAGAGTTTAAGGAGAAGACAAAAGAGATTAGAAGTTCAAAACTTCCTACTTAAGAAGGGCACACAAATTTATATACCCACCGACTGCGGCCACTATTCAACAGAGTGTTTAAACTCAATAGCGTCTGTCCTAGTCCCGGGACGTCATTTCTGAGAAGAGGGCTTTATGTGTCCAACTCACAAATAAACTATAACCATAAAGCAAGAAGCTAGTTCTTGAATTATGTTTCCACTTATCCTTAATTCCCAGATTTCATGGTGCAGCAAAGGCATGCTCTGTCTTGAATGCAAGCAACTCAGCTCTACCAGCCACTTCATAGAGTTTTACAGTTTTCAGAGAACTTTCAGAGACCCCCCAACTCTGCTCCCTGTTTAAACTCTCCACGCCTCAGTTTCAGCATTTGTAAAATGAGGGTAAGAATCTCTCCTAAGACTGCTGTGATGGCTCAATGAGAAAAAAGAAAGGATTTCTTAACAATCTTTTATCATTACCACCATCATCATCACCATCACCGTCATCACCATCTTTATCATCATCACTGTAAGAAAGCAAGTAATCAAAATTGAAAAGATTTTCATTGTTTCATTGTTTGTCATCTTCTCCGTGCTTAAAGGGATAGTCCTTATCTAAATCCCAAAAAAACCCTGGTATGAAACGATGATGAAGGAGGCAAACTGAGCTACTCTAGTATAAACGAGAGACTAGCACCTCTAGAGTGCCATGCGCCTTCCATATGCCTAAATATTTCCTCTTCTACGCAGCCCAATTTTCAAAAAGCTGGAGCTGGCCAATGCAATAGAGAATATTCATCCAAACCCGGCTCAGGGGATTGCATTTCCAACTCCCCCAACCCCCAACCCACTGCACGCTGAGCAACGCCATACTCACTGTAGCCCATGCCCTGCACGAAGTACTTGAAGGCCTCAGCGAGCTTGGCCGGCTGCGAGAGACAAGGAGAGACAGTGCAGTCAGTCACTGGGGTCCGGATCACCCAAGGCCACCAGGAGCTAGGCCCATGGTCAGTTTCATTCATTCACTGGCCCAAGACGGAGGCCATCACTTATTGAGAGGACAAAACACAAAAGTAAAAGAAAGACTGTGGGATAATTAGGGGGACCACAGTAGCTTTGGCCAGAGAGAAAAAGTTCAAGTTCACTTCACAGTTGTAGGAATGTGGACAAGTTACATGACCTCTCTGCATCAGCTTCCTTGCCTGTGAAACAGGGGCAGAGAGCTACAACTACCGCTGAGTGCTTCTGGGGAGACTACGTCAGACAAAGCAATGTGCCTGACTCAGCATGTGGGGTGTAAGTGTAACAGCATCGTGTCCTGCTTGTTGTGCGAAGGGTTTGGCTGCACTATTCCATTTACTCCTGACAACCACCTCACGGTCAGTACTATTTTGTACACATTTCACAGATGAACAGATTTTGGAGAGGCCAGAAGTGCTGAGTCCTGCAGATCAGCCCAGGCCGTCCAAACTCGGAACCCGTGGTCTCGCACCACCAGCCTCGATCGAGGGCTGGCCGGCAGGAAGAAAGATGGAGGATGAACAAATGGATGACAAGAAAAAAAGGATGCACAGAAGAGGGAAGGAAGGAAGGATGGAAGGATGGACAGACTATGGATAGATAAAGAGTAAAAGGGATCAATGGGCAGAAGGAAGGAAAGAGAGAGAGGAAAATGGATAAAAGAAGGAAAAATGGAAGGAAAAAAGGATCTAAAGAAGAAAGAATGGATGTTGGTTGGACAAACCAGGGAACTAATTGACTGATGGCTATTTTAAGTGAAATGAGCAGGAAATGCTGAGAGCACACCCAGATCTACCCGTTACTCTCGAACAATCTAATGTAAACAGAGGTGGATGCGCGAGTATCGAGGGCATTTCACTGGTTAAATCCAGCGCCCTGGGCCGCATTCTGCTGTGACAGTGAGAAGTCACTGACAGAGGCAGTGTTACCCCCCGCCCACCCTTCCACAAACAGCCAAATGACATTCACTGGAAAGGCTATGCTTAAATTGCCCTCTGAGACTTGCGTGACAACGGAAAAGGACAAGGGAGTCGGGGCTGCAGATGACAGGGACACCTGTGGTGGAGAGAACCAAGAACACAGGCTTGGGAACAAGAACATCTGGGCCCGAATTCGGCTCCAGTGGGCCACCGTGGGCACTCTCTCCCACATTTTAGCCTCAGTTTCCTCTTCCGTGACACTGGGACAAAATACTTGCTCTTCCGAGGATAGTTGCAAGGATCTAACCAAATCAAGGGTGGGAAAATCCTACGTAAACACACAACCAGTGAGGGCACAAGGCGGAGGCGTCTGCACAGGAACCAGTCCTCTGTGGGCTGGTTTCCCGGAAGCCTGCGCTAGCTGAGCCCCGGCCATGGCATTGAAAATTGTTTTGATCACAGCCAGGGTTAGACCTGTTCTTGTTTCAAGAAGAGAAAGGAAGGAAGAAGGAAGAAAGGAGGCAGGGTTTGGAGGAACAGAGTGACAAAATATTCACATAATTTGTTGATATTTCACATTTTAAGATGGAATACAAAACTCCCGTGATATAAAATTATTAAGAATATAGATAAAAAGTTCATTAGGTGGGTGGGTTTATTTATGGGAAGAGAGTAGGAAGAGTCAGTTATTGTGCAGCAAACACACCACATTGCTTGATGTTTATTTGTGCACACACACACGCACACAAGCAGACACACATGTACACGTATGCACAGACAGACACACATGTGCACACACATGCGCTTGCACATACATACACCATTTGGTTCAATCTCCTCCCCACCCCTCTGCTCTGGGCTGGAGCTCCCTGGGAGCCCTTCGTTCCTGCAGAAGCTGTGGTCTTCGGGGCAGGCACACCGGGATTCTGACTCACAATGACCAAGCTGTGTCCACCCGGCCTCTGTGAAGCCCAGTATCATCTACTCCACAGGGGTTAGTTTCTGGGGGATCGAATGAGTCCCCGTGAACAAGCACCTTTTATAGACAGTAACATGGCCACAAACTGTCATCTGCTGTCATAGTGAGGTGGTGAGGGCAAAGGCATCGGTGGGTCACAGCGGCGCACGCACTCCACCCAGGGAGGGGCGAGAGGGGCTTAACGCGAAAGCTAAGGTGGCACTCACCTGAGAGATCTGCGGGAGGCCGCCACAATCCGCCATCTAGGAGGGACAGAGCTGGTCAGTGCCACATACCTCGGCTGAGGCAAGTTCCAAATGGGCGCCCACCTGCCCGCTGCCCTGCCCTGTGGAGGGGCACTGAGCAGACTGTGGGCGGGGGCGCCCCAGCCCCACCTCGCAAGGCTGCTACTGCTCTCATTACTATCCTCCAGCATCAGACAGCGTCTCCATGGAAACCACGACTTGTAGCTTATGATGTGCCAGCACTATGCAAAGCCCTATAGATAACTTCACTCCATTCCCCAAGAACCGCGGAAGGTAGAATTGTCTCATTTTAGCGGCAGAAACTGGGCCAGAGAGAGCTAGAGGAACTTGCAAGATTCTGGCCCAGGTCTGTCTGACCTGAAAGGACTCTATGTAAGGCCCTTACACACATTCCCTGGAAAGACTCCCTCCAAAGGAAACTGTTGGAATGGAGGGAGGCTTCCGGCTCAACGTGGCTTCTGATGTGTTACCTTTGTAGACGCTGTGTCTTTCAAAGTTCCTATTAAATCACCAAATCTAACTACATCGCCAGGGAACTGAGGCCAATGTACCCCGTGTTTGAACACATTTACATGTGTGCAAATGTATCCAGACATGGGGACAAGCAGGGCTGAGGGCTGAGAGCGCTCAGGCGGCAGGGTGAGGGCGGGCCGCAGGGAAGCGGGACCGTGGCTGTCCTACAGCGCAGGGACCCTCAAGGCTAGATTCTTGAGCCCCACAAGACCTGACTAACCTGGGGCGGTCCTCGGCTCAATGAGAACACAAGTAACAGGATGCTAGAACTTCACCTGCAGGGACGAGTCAGCAAGTGGGCAGTGGACAGAGTCTGTCTAGACGGAGGCTGAAGCAGGTCCCGATCCTGGATCTACCAGCAAATCAGCCACCCGACTGAGGCTACCCACCCTTTGCTATGGGTTGTGGGTTGAATTTTGCTCCCCCCCCTCCGAAAGACATGTTGAAGTCCTAATCCCCAGTATTTACGAATGCAATCTTATCTGGAAATAGGACCCTCGCAGATGTAACCAAGTTAAGACGAGATCATACTGGATGAGGGTGGGCCCTGAACCCAACGACTGATGTCCTTAAAAGAAGAGGGTAGTTTGGACACGGGCACAGAGACACTCAGCGAGAATGCCAGGTGATGGAGCGGGCGGAGGCTGGAGTGATGCAACCACAAGCCAAGGAACACCGAGGGCTGCCAGCAGCTGGCAGCGGCTGAGAGGCAAGGACGGAGTCCCTCCCCCTGCACCTTCAGAGGAGCACGGCCCTCCCTGCTGACACCGATTTTGGACTTCCGGCTTCCAGACTATGTAGGAATAAATTTCTGTTGTTTTAAGCCACCCAGTTTGTGGCACTTTGTAACGGCAGCCCCAAAGTACAGCATTACGCAAGGCTGGAGCCCAGCATCTTCTAATCTTGCAATTTCCTGTTCGGGGGATCTTGGAAGCAAATGTATGTAAAGAGCCCTATACAGGAGCAGCCTCCCGCTCGGTAAGTGTCAGCCCCTCGTGCACTCGAAGGCCTTCTGCTCCTATGGGGGGAGTCGAGGGAACAGTGACCCACAGATGCCACCTCCTCAGCCTTCCCCCCGTGCGGGGAAGCTGCCTCATCTCCAACGGGCCCCTCCTGGCCACCTGCCCTCACAGTGGTACGGCCGGGCTGGGAGGCTCCTCTGAAAGGTTCCTACTCGTGTACATCTCCGGCCGAGGCTGCCACAACGGTCTGTGGTCTCGATTGTGCCATCGGCTGTAACTGACGGGGCACTGGCGGAGGTTGCTACAGACCCTCGAGTCCAGCTATGAGGAAGCGAGCACACCGTGTGCTCCAGTGAACCCGCTGGACAAAGTCCTGACCTTCCACGGCCTTGGGAGACATTTGCTCCTTCTGGACAAGCAGAGCCCGTCTTGGAGGAACGTCCTGGCCCCACCCCAGGGATAGCCCCTGCCAAGCGATTCCTGGTCCACCCCTCCCCAGACCCCCACAACCAGCAGCCCACAGACTCCTGCGGTCCCAGGGAGGGATCCTCGCAGCCTCAGGTCGCCGGCCAGCAACCAAATAGATGTTTGTAAATAGATAATATTAAGTCATTATTTTTATGGTTTCTGGCTTATTCAAGCACAATTTAATTTTGCAGAAAACTTGAGGGTTTCTAAGAAATAAGAAATGCAAACCCCCACTGATTTCCCTGTACCTTGAGGAGAGTGGTCTTTGTTGGGTCCAGTTTTGAGTTGCACTCCACCTGGACAAGAGAGAAGACATTTGCTAATTTTCTACCCGAAGCCAAAGTCAAAACCTTTCCTCCTTCCCTGGCACTCTGCCACCATCACCAGAAACTCCAATATTCCCTCTGCACAGAAGAAAAGAATGTGAGTTTCAGGGTTAAATAGATGTGGCTTTAAATCCCAACCCTGTCATTACCAGTCTTGTGACCTCAGACAAGTTACTTAATATCTTTGGGCCTCAATTTGCTCCTCAATAAAATGGTGATAATATCTTTTTTCAAAGTGTTATTATGAGCTAAATGATGTCTTGTTTAACCAGCTGCTGCCAAAGATTCTACAGGTGATAGATCCCCAGATCCAACAACTATTATTCACATAAAATCACAATGACCAAGCTGGTTTCTCTCCTCATTTTGTCACCTTGAAAGTGGTATCCAGAATTGGCCAGAATATCCATATGTAACCTGTTCAAAATGCCCAACATAGAACTGTCACCTCCTATGATGTGAATAATATATCTCTATTGATGCATCCTATGATTATCTCCAGTGGGCCAGCCCACAAGAAACCCATGATTGACTAAGGTGCCCCAGGTCTTCACTACATGAACATCTGCACAAGGCATGCCACCGCTCTAGGACTCCGACAAACAGACCCTAAGTCTCCCATCTCCCCAGCTGTGTGGTTTTCAGAAAGGTAGTGTCTTCTCTTTGCCTCCGCAACATTGTGGGTGGGAATGAAGGGGTGAAATGAGTCACAAAGCTTTGCCTAAGCCACACTGCCCAGGTGCCTCTCACCTGCCAGATGGTCAGGCACCAATCAGATAGGAAAGATCCACCTGCTTCCTGGATGAGAGGGAGTCTCTTGGCCAGGAAGCCAAGTGGCAAACATGCTCCTATAAATGCAGGCAGCAGGTGAGGGGGCCTGGAAGAGGAGACAGAGGGCCCACTGCCAAGCAGGCAGGGCAGGCAGCCACCAGGGAGAGACTGGTGGCTGGGCCCTCTGCCCAAGGACCAAGAGGGCATTTAAACAATGTCACCTGCCCTGATGGGGGCAAAAGGCGGGGGGTGGGGGGTGGGTAGGGCCACTTCACACAAAGTCAACCAGACTTGAAATGTTGAATTAAACACAGAAACCAGTTGTTGATTTCTACATACCACAGCATCCACAGCAGGGGAGTTGTCCCCAACCACCAGCAGAGCAGGGCACCTGGTGGCAGGGAGAGAAGAGGGCAGTGAGCACAAGGTTCATGTAAAGATTCTCACACTCCCAGGCTGGATTAGAAAAAATTTATTTTGGTTTCCCCAGTACCCTTTCTCTTTTTACTTCATTCTCCCTCCATCCTCTGCTTTGCTCTTAGGATAAAATGGGTCGGGAATCATTTACACTTCAGTATAAATTTCAGCCAGAGAATTTCCGTGCCCTGATGTTTGTATCTTAAAGCATCCTTTTATCAAGGATGGATGAGCAGGACTTTGCCGATAGTCAAGACAGAGACAAGAACAGCATGAGTGACAAAGAAAATGGCATGCCAAGTTCCCAAGTGTCAGACAACATGGTACACTCAGAAAGGCACAAAAGCACACTGTCATGACTGCTGGGGTCCCAGCTAGTTGTGTTCACAGCTGCCTTTTCCTCCTGGATTTACAGAGCACCAAAGGGGGTTCCTGTGTCACCCATTTCTAGGCTTTGTGAAGCAAAGCCTGACACAGTTATGGATGTAGTAAATAAAGTACAGTCGTCATTCCTTTCCCAAGCTCGAGGGCTCCAACCTGGATCATGACGCCCTAAGAGCTGATGCCCTCTGCACACAAAGACGTCTGCGCCAGACTGGGTAAGTCTCGATCATCGGACAGAATACATCCAGTTCTCCCCCGCAGCAGCGTCCTTCCACAAGTGTGGCAGTTTCCCCGGACTCAGAAAGCAGGCCTGCTGCAACCGTGCGCAAGGCTAGATGCTGGGCAGCCCTGGCTGCAAGTGGTGGGGACAGAAAAGCAACTCACTGCAGGGTGACCGTGTGGGTTCCAGGCATCGGTCGCTCTATCTCCAGGTCCCGCCGGCTGCAGGCAGAAATTGCATCATTATCATCAGCAGACCCTCCCCAGGAGGGAGCCCCCGCCCCGCCGAGCCAAGCCCAGAGGTCCCACCATTGGCCATCCTGGCAAACCACCTGCACCGCCAACCTGTGCAAGGTCCCGTGACTTTCCAGATGCCACAGCCTCTTGCCATCCGCAGCGGTGGTTAAAGCGACAGCAGGCCTCACGTGTTTCTAGAGGAGCCCACCTCATTTTGTCCCAAATATGTGTGTGCTTTTTTTTTTTTAACAGTACAAATCATGTCCTCCTACGAAGAGTCCCTGCCTCCTGTCCCCTACTCAGAGCCCCTCCTGACAAACAGGCCGGCCTCCCAAATGGTCTCCCAGCCTCTTGGTCTGAGCCCTGCCCTCACCAACTCCGAGTGGTCTATAGTGTAGCCACATGATCTCTTTAAAACTCAGACCTGATCTTTCCATTTCCTTGTTTCAAGCCCTCCGATGGTTTGCCACAGTGCCAGCGTAAGGCCAGTGTGGGCCAGGCCTGGTGCAGATCGCCCTCCCCTGCCTGTGTACAGCCACCCTCTCCGCTGTCCCGCAGCTCCCAGCGTGAGAAGCCCTCTCCAAGCTCACAGCCTGGAGCAGACAAGTGGGATTCAAATCATGCTCTGACACTTTCTGGCTGTGTGACCTCGGACAGATTACTGAACCTCTCTGTGCCTTTGCTTCCTCCGCAGGAAATGATGATAATAGCACCCTCACGGTGGGGTTTTTGAGAAGGATCAGTGAATTGCTGTGCTCTCTATGAGGGGGAGGAGAGTGTGGCGTTTGGGGGTTGTGTTGATCGCCTCTGCTCCCCCACTGCCAGCCGAAAGCCAGACTCCCTCCCCATTCTCCGTAAGTGCCTGCTAAACGAATGGACGGCTGAGCCTCTGTCTCTTCAGTTACACCATGAGAATATTATTATTAAATAGTTAGAGCCTCCCAGGCTGAGATGCCGGCAGGGCTGTAAAAGGAGGCAGATACCAAACTTCGTTACAAACACTAATGCACTTCATGAAGTCAAGTTATTAACACTGGAGGAGACACAAACCCTACCAGGCTCATTCCCGTCCCCTTTTTTGGGAGCATGTCAGAGCTAGTTTGGCAGGCTGAGTGAGCTCTGTGGAAGATTCCAGAACCCCTGGCTGACACCAGTGGCTCTGAGCTGTCCGTGGCCGAGCTTCAGATAAGCACCTAGTTAAGAGGCTACACCTTTGCGGAAGGCCGTGTTCGGGTCCTCCTCATCCTTGGAGTGGCAAACTCGCCTCGTAGAGGCCTCCCTGGACAACTCCTGCCCTCACTTATCTCTTCTCACACCAGCCTTTTGTGAAGGTCAGCCACAGGCACACGCATTTACTGTCAACCTTTGGGTGTGCAGCTGCGTCCCTGTCGTGTGTGCGTCCCCAGTGGGCTGGAGGAGTACTCAGATCCTCGCGAGGCTTGCTGAACTCCAGAACCACCTTATAGACCAGGTGGCTCTGCTGGGCACCCCTGTCCTATTAATCTATTTGCTTAAATTCAGGGCCTGCACCTTCTACTAATTTTATAACACCCCTCTCCCTCACCCCATATTCCAGAGCGACAAAAGGCGCCTGAGCAATGGCAATCCCAAGGCCAACCGCCCCCAGTACCTGTTGTAGGCATTGATGAACAGGTGCAGGTTTCCGGGGTTCATGTCATTGACAATGTGCTGGCGGTAGGTGTGGACCACCTCCACGTTATTCTGCATTTCCTCCTGCATTTGGAGAGGTGGGGAGATGTCCTTCACCGTGCCGTGGCCCTGGGCTGGCCACCACTCTCCATGCTCCATATTATTTGGGTACCAGGTAAAGACAATAATGCCTAATCCACAAGCCAGCTGTCGGGCTTAGGGAAGCCTTCAGGAAGGCAGCCGATACCCGGATGCAGACTGGGTTCGACTGTCCCCTGGTAGCAGGAAAGAACCACCCTTGGAAAGGCAAAGCACACCCTCCTGGGCTCATTACTTAGGGAGTTTTGATTTGCGGTCAGTGTATCTAGAGCTTGGCTTCACCACTGTCCTTTTGGGCAAATCTTTTTACCTCCCTGAGCCTCAGTTCTCTCAATAAAAGGGGGATAATATTACCTACTTCACCAGGTTGTGGGACTTAATGGAGGTTTGCACACAAAAGCCCTCTGCAAACAGTAAAATCAGATGCAAATGTTAACAATTATTTTTTTTTTAATGGTAAGAGGTGAAAAGAAGTTTTTCATGCTTGAAAAACAGAACGCAC
This sequence comes from Indri indri, assembly GCA_004363605.1. Lineage (NCBI taxonomy): Eukaryota > Metazoa > Chordata > Mammalia > Primates > Indriidae > Indri > Indri indri. The sequence goes on from RJWJ010012761.1 coordinate 27,809, forward strand.
TCATACAGCAGGAAGTTGCTGGAAAGAAGGGCAGTCTTGCTTCCCACAGGGGGCCAAACAGAGCCTTGCAGGAGGCCAGCCTCTGCCATCCCTCTCTCTGGATGCTTTTTGAATGTGATTTGGGACAAACAAGTAAGTTATGAGCTTGTAGCTTGCTCTGGTTCTCGTTTGTCCAACAGCAGACACGAGGTTCCACATAAGGGTCTGATGTGCCCAGTGGCGACTAGAGCAGGGGTGGGAGGGAGCAAAGAAAGCCCATGTCGAGCTTGAACTACATCAAAACAGGCCACAACCATTTAAGCAGCAAAGAGGCAAACTGGCTATTAAAGGGAAAATCAGGAAAAAAAAATAATCTGAGGAATTACACTGGGATTTCAGATCAAAACACAACTGCAGCAACTCGGGGGCACCCATCAGTACCCTGACCAGCCAGTCTCCAGGTAACCTGGGTACAAGGTACAATCAGGTTGGATGCTCGATGCTATACCTGACATCTCTCCTCCAAGCAAACAGAGACACTGGCTCAGAATTTTTCCAAATCCCTATTAGTTTCAGACAACACACTCAGGGCAGAGAAAAATGTGTCACACACTGAAATGAACCACAGAAGAGGAACTATGGCGGGTTAAACAGTGGCCTCCGAAAGATACGTCCATGTTAAATCCCTGCAACTTGTGAATGTAAACTTATTTGGGAAAAGGGTCTTTGCAGATGGCAATTGATTAAGGATCTTGAGATGAGATCATCCTGGATTGTCCCAGTGGGCCTAAATAAAATGGACAGTATCCTTATAAGAGCAAGGACGCAGAGACTTGACATAGAGGAGACAGCTGTGTGCAGATGACGCAGAGACCAGAGCGAGCTGCCACTAGCCAAGGAAAGCCGACTGGACTCTCTCCTAGAGCCCACGGAGGGGCACAGCCCTGCCACACTGGATTTAAAAAGGTACAGACTATGGATACACCCCGCAACATGGATAGATCTCAGAACAGTTACGCCGCGTGAAAGTAGCCAGACAAAAAGTATGAGGCCATTTATACAAAAATCAAGGAATTAAAAAAAAAAAAAAATCTAAGAATTGCAAACTAATCCATAGTGACCAAAAACAGATCAGAAGTTGCCTAGGGAGGTGGAAAAGGAGGATTAACACGGGAAACAAGGAAACTCTTGGGGTGATGGAGATGTTCACTATCTTATTTCAGGGATGGTTTTATAGATGTACACGTACGTCAAATTCAGCCAACTGTAGACTTTAAGTATGTACGGTTTATTGTATGTCAATAAAACTGTCTTTAAAAGACCTGTGCATTAATATAAAAAGGGAGGATGAATGACTTGCTGCTTATGGATGAACAATGTTGCATTATTTCACAGGCATCAGCACAGTGGCCCCCACTTGACTGTGTCTTGTTCGACTCCGCCCCCACATGGGGCTCTGTGCCGAGCACCACACAATTAACTACTCCGTGGGAACAACACGATGCCAGGCCGTGCTACTCACCTTCCCAAAGAGGTGGGACACCACCATGTCTGGCAGGGCTTGGGTCCATCCGGAGATCTGGGGAGAATCACAGCAGGTGGTTTAGAAACCAGGAGTTAACAGTAATTAACAAGGTCAGCAAAACCACACTGTGCTGGGGGGCAGAGTGGCATTGCTGGGCTCCCCTAGCAGTCGGAGGACACCTGCCTCCATGGGAATTTGGTTTCTGTCTCCAGTTCCCCACTGGACCCGAGCCCCTGGACAGCAAGGCCCTGGGCTCCATCTAATAATCCCTTATTCTCCGAGCTCCACACACAGGAGACGGATAGCAAACAGGTATGGCATAAAGACCCAGCCAGCTTGTAGCTCACCCCGCTCCAAAAGCCCTCCAAGTCCTCAGCAAGGGGCCTCCCACTCCTAAACACACTGAGCCCCTCAGTCTACACCCCAGGTCTGCCTGGCTCCTAACTATCCCACCTCTATCATTTTCTAGACTTCTCCCCTCAAGCCATTTTCCTCTCTCTAAATACACTGAGGTTACTAAAGATACTGACCACCTTCTCCTCTCTACCTCTCCCTAGTGACAAAGCTAGGTATACAGCAGGAGCTCCATAAATGCTACCTATACAGCAGGAGCTCCATAAATGTGTGCTGCCTAGAGCATGGGTGGGACTGGCAGGAGGGAAGCTCCAGACCTGGGGATCCTCAGCTGGCCCCTGACTGCTGTATCCAGCTGTGCAGCACTGGGCAGGCTGCGGACCTCCGGACCTCAGGCTTCTCATCTGTACTGCGGGTACCAGGAACTTCAAAGTCACAAGGTCAAGGTGAGGATTGCAAGAGACAACTACACATGTCTCAGTATCTGACACTAGTGCCTGACACACAGTAGGCCCTTGATATAGGTCTTTTTTCTCCAAGACTGGGCTTGGGAAGGAAGGTGAAGGTGCAGATATTTAAACCCCGTAAACATTCCTTAGGCTTCACGTTAGCCCGTGATCGATGTCCCCGGCCCTCCAAGTCTGGCTCAGAACAGCTATCCAGGAGCCCAACTGGCTGAATGGAATGTCACTTCCTTTGCTGGAAAATCAAATAAAAAACAGGGAGTGTGTTCCACTCCCAAATGTCATGCAGGCAGGGGGAAGGGCTCCCGCACGCTGGTGGAATGCTCATGGAAAATACAATGTCACGGTCGCCAGGACAGGGGTGGGAGGCAGAGGGGGAGGCATGACCCCTGGAGGCTCTCTGTCCCTGACAGCCACCTCGAACTTGGCAAAAACACACTTTCAGAACGAGGAGCCAGGATCCCCCAGCTTGAAAGGCTTTGTTCTATTTCAATTGGACTGATTTTTCTCTCTCCTTGGCAAACACCGGGGCCTTTACGGGGAAAAAATGAAAACAATAATAACTTTTAAAAGATAAACAAGGAACCACAGGACACCAGCCAGGGCACAGCTTCCTAAGATAGCTCAGGCCCTTCTCGTCCAGGCAGCCCATCCCACAGCCCAGGCCTGCCTGTCTCCCACCTGGGACAGGAGCCCCAGGGGCAGGTACGGTCAAGCCCCCAGACCTTGGAGCCAAAGGGATCTGCATCGAGTCCCAGCTCTACAGCCTGGCTGCGTGACCCTGGACAACTTCTCTAACCACTCTGAACCTCAGTTTCCATCTCTGTAAAATGGTTATAAAAATTCCTACCTCCTGGAGTTACTTTGAGAATTAAGTGAGGTAATGCATATATAGCAACATAAAGTAGAACTTGTACATTGTAAACTCTCAATAAATGTTAGCTAATTATTATCACAAAATTTAGTGACAATTGGTACTAAATACACATTTCTTTTTCATTAATAATATGTGAATTCCCAAGATTAGAGGCTTTTGTCTCGTGCATCTCAAGAAGTCTTGTTTATCAAGATGCTCAGCATCGTGAGCAAAGCCGGGCACAGGTTAGGTAGCCAGCAAATACTTTCTAATCTGAGCGATGCTTACCAAAACTGGCTCAGGGGCCCATGTCCCGGTGGTATCTCTGGCTTAGATAGCACAGCCCTACTGAAATCTTGTGAACGGCAAATAGCTAAGGTCGTGTTTATTATTGTAAGCAAGCAGATCAAAACTGCTTTCTTTGCTGGGGTGGGCAGCAGGAGTAGTGGAGAAGTGGGGTGAAGAGAGGTCTCACGGCTCCAAGGCTGCTCCCGGCAGAGGCTGTGTGCACTGGGCCCTGTGCCTGCAGGGACCCCACCTGCCTGACGCAGGCCCCCAGCCTCACCTTGGAGGCGGCCCAGTCCATCCAGCCTTCGGCACAAGGGTTCACGTTGATGAGGACGAGGCCCTCCACCATCTCGGGGTTGTTCAGCTGCAATTCAAGACTCGAGGTGAGACAGACGACCCGGCAATCTGAAACACTATGGACTTGAAAAGTCAAACCGAAGCTTGAGAGAAGTGCCCAGAAAAAGGGCCAGTGTGGGGCACCAAAGCAGGCTGCTGTTCTTGATTCATCACAACCCCCCATGCAGAACTGGGGTTCCAGCTCAGCAGACGCTGGATAGGGCCCCCGAGAGAGTGGACAAAGGAAAGAGGAAGGCGCAGCGGAAGCAGAGAAGCCCGTGCTGCACAGACCTCCCTGGGCAAGTCATGTCAGCCCACTGAGCCTCGGCTTCCCCAGATATCACACGAGTATAACACACCACCAACCTCGTCAATCAGATGGGGTGCAAAAATGCCCTCTAGTCACAGCAGTGACAGCTCCATTACTGCTAGGAGACATGTATTTATATAGTCACACACACACAGAGACACACACACACACACACACACACACACACACACACACACACAGAGTTATGCATTGCCTAACGACAGGGCTACGTTCTGAGAAAAGTGTCATTGGGTGATTTCATCCTTAACATCCTACAGCGTACTTACACAAAGCTAGATGGCATGGCCTGATATACCCCTAGGCTACAAACCTGCACGGCATGTACTGTAGGCAACTGTAACACAACGGTAGCTAGTTGTGTGTCTAAACATATCTAAATATAGAAAAGGTACAGTAAATATGGTAATACAATCTTATGGGACCACCATTGGATATGCAGTCTGTGATTGACCAAAATGTCGTTATGCAGCAGAACTGTGTGTGTGTGTGTGTGTGTGTGTGTGTGTGTGTGTGCCTATCACACACATACCTAGGAACAGTTGAGACCTTTTTTTTTTTTCAATCTTCTTAGAGCCTGGACAGCCAGACCATTTTGTGTCCATGTCAGCATTTCTAACCTCTAGCAAAGCCCAGCTGATAACAGGTAGTCAAAATACCCAGGGCTGAATAAAATGAGTTCCGCTGCATTTTCAAACACTTGTTTGGTCAGGACACCAAGGAGCCGGTAGCACGTGACTTGGGTCCACAGTAATAACAGTGACAACTGTCCTGTAAACTCACATGTTTCTGATTCTGGTTTAGAATCAGGATCCAAGAGTACTTGACTACATAAAACCGAGCAGCTCTTACAAAGAAGCATCACCGCAGAATTCCCAGCGCGGAGCTGTCCACACATAAGCGTGGAGCACAAGGGTCATTTCTTTTTCCCTTTTGGGATTTTAAATGCTTTCCCAAATGTCTTCCTTAATCTTGAATTCTTTTTATTTAATATGTAAGTTTTAAAAAATGCCAAACAACTCACCGCGAATCGAGTTAGGATGTAGGCGCCTGCTCCTGTCCCCATGCCTATGATGCTTTTCAGCCTGGAAGCAGAAAGAAAAATGCATGTCATGGAGGGAGAGCATGGCAGGAGCCCTAACAAGCCTCTCAGGACTTCCTGAGGGTGCTGGCTAGCGAGGCGAGGCAGGAACACCGAGCTACGCTGTGCTTTCTGACTGCACAGAGACGGTGACCTTGGAGAAACTCGCCCCTTCTCCTTCCTTCCCTCCTGGCTGCCACCCAGGCCCCAAGACACTGTCTGACATTTACAGGAAGGCCCATTACGGCATCGCTTCTTCCCACTCGTAAGCCTTATTTTGGATTCTAAAACTTGGAATGAAAATAGGCTGGGCAAGAACCACGAGGTATTATCATTACATAAAAGGCCCAGGAAAGAGAGGAGCACTGGAAAAATGAGGGTCTGGAAAGAGAAGCTAAGGTCACAGGCAGACGTGTTCCAGAACATTCCAATGGAAGGAGAAGGGAATGGAAGAACAGGAGGCGAGCATGAGGTGGGTGGGGTGGCTGCTGTCACGTACCACGCTCACCGAGGAAGAGATGCTGAAGTTACAGGAGGCAGCCTGCAGCACAGAAACTGTGCAAAGAGCAGTGTTTACAAAGTGCGACAACTAATTTCTTGCCTGGTCTTTAAACTCCCACACAAATTTTAGTGGTCAGGCAGGTTCAAAGCCAAGGGAGAGAAGGAAGCTAGAAGCCACCCTTCTCTGCAGATTGTGGGGGTGTCGATCCCTCGCTCTTACCCAAACTGGTGAAGGACTCCAGGAAGCATTTCGGCCAGCTGATCCATGGAGGGGTACATGTACCTGAGGAAGACGCAGAGAGCAGTTGGGGAGAGCCCGGATGCTGGCAGAAAGGGGTGATCCAAACGGGGATGCGCTTGAGGGGCACAGGCCACGCAACAGCCCGCCCTGTGCACCCAGGCTCCCCGTCTGGTCCCGTCCCCCCTCCTTCTGAGGGCCCCATGGCACACCCTAACTGTGAACTGCTTCCTACGCGCCAGGTCCCAAATAAGCATTTATGAGCATTTTCAGCTCATTAAACCCTTACGATAGTTCTGCAGTTTTCCCCAATATGAAGATTACAAATATCATTGAGGCTGAGAGATAAGCCACTTGGCCTCACGAGACCAACGGGCAGTGAGCCGGAAACAGCCGTCCTCTCCGTGTGTTTGGCTTCTGGTCTGGGATGTCACAGGATGGGGGAATGACACTGACTAGCAGGCATTTCACAATTCCAACCTCAAGGAGGAGGAATTAAAACAGGCATGAAAGAATAACGTAGACGCAATATAATGACTGATCCTTACACGTGCCGGGGTCTTGGTGAGGCATCGGAGAGAGGCGGGGAGCAAAGCAGACGCCGCCAGCACAGGAGGCGGCGGCGAGTGCGCACAGACGAGGGAGTGTGACTTACAAGGAAGGCTACCAGGGAGGGCAGAGCGCTTGAGGGGGGACAGAAACAGGGAGACCTGAGTGAGCAAGTGGTCAGGGAAGTCTTCTCGGAAGAAGTGACATTGGAGGGGTCATGGGAGCCCGATGAGGGAAGAGTGTGGGACACATATTCTAGGCAGGCAACCAGCACGTACGAAAGCCCCGGAGAGAGCCTATATGGTGGGACTCTGCATACGGAGAACAGTGGCAAAGGCACTAAGCCCCTCTGGAGTGGCCGTGCAGCCCCCACAGCATGACACCGGAGAAGCCACGTAGCTTCGGGGGCTCTGCTCGCCCCCTGCTCCCCAGGGCTGGGTGCACAGCCAGGGACAACTGCATTCCGCTCACACGGCCCCTCCCGTGTGGGAAGCACACTCAGAGCCAGGAGGAGCCCAGCCAGGGGGTCAGCATGGAGGGGGCTCACCCCCAGAGGGCCTGGCCTACCCCCAAACCCGGACCCCACCCCACCCTCTACAAAAGGCAGAAATTAGCCAGGTCCTGTTTGGACAGCAGCTCCCACTAGCCGAATCAGCCAGCAAACCTGGGGACACCACCCTGCACTTTGCCTCCAGATCAACTGAACACAAATTCCTGGGGGTGGGGTCCAGGCCTCAGAATATTTTTAAAACTTCTCCAGGGAGAGCCAAGAGCTTCTGCTTTATGCCAAATCTTTCAAACAGTTGGTCCAAGCAGACAGATTTACTGACACACCTCTGGCTTTATCTGCTGGTAAACGATTAACCATGTCCTACTGTTTTAATAAGCTTTGGATTTTTGGTCCCAGCTCCGGGTGGCTGGGTGTCCCTTTTCTTGCTCTCTGATAAAGGTTAATGATTAAGGATAATTCTGAGTGCTAATCAAGAAAGCCATCTATTTGTAAATGCCAAGAAGGTCCCTCTTAGAAGACTTTAAACCCAAGAACCTTCTCCTGCCCTAGTTTAATCACAGCATCGGGTACCTGGGGGGGGGAGGGGGGAGGGGGGAGGGCATCTCTGGGATCCGCCTGAGTGGTGCTGATTGGGGGTGGAGTCAGCAAGTCTGACCACAGCTGCATGAGGAAACTGAAAGGCCACGCCCCACGCCACCGCACGCTGAGAAGGGCCAGGGAGTATAAACACCTTCCAGTAAGGCGGCCTGATGTTCCAATGAGAACCTGAGTCTTGGAGTCAGTAGACTAGGGTTAAAGCCTGACCTTCCCAATTCTCAGCTGTGCGACCTTGAGCTAAGTAGTTAAGGCCTCTATGCCTCAGTTTCTTCACCTGGAAAATGGAGCTAACAACGCCAGCCACACATCGCTAGCCATAAGGATTAAGTGAAAACTTACTTTTAAAAATAAAAATGATTAACCCTGGCTCAGAGGAAGTACTCCATCAATATCATCTCCCTCCCTCTCTTTCTTCCCAACTTTCTAGGTTTTTCTCCTCGCTCGTTGGTCACATCAAGGTCCTCTCCCCCTTCAGTCCGGGTTGAGCACACCTGTTATAAAGCCAGCCTCTCAGGAAGGATCGGGGAAGGGGAACATAGCGTCTAATGGGCTCAGAGTCTCAGCTGGGAAGACGAAAAAGTCCTCAAGATGGAAGGCGGTGATGGTTACACAATCCTATCTGAATGTACTTAATGCCACTGAACTGGATGCTTAAAAATGCTACATTTTATGTTATATATATTTTATCGCAATAAAAAATGGTTAAAATAATGAATTTTATATTTTATGGTAATAACAACCCTGCCTCCCCCAGGCTCTACCATGCAGGGCTCCCGGGGCAGGAGACCCCTTCTCTCACCCCACGGGGAAGGAGGCAGCGCCGTCCTGCTGGCCTGGGGCATCCACGTGGCAGACAGCAAAGTGCTGGGTGATCTCCTGCATGTCCTCGTAGTTGAAGAGGGGGTTGTAGCAGGTTTTGTCTGAAGAACCGGCAGGGGAGAGAGATGAGAAAAAAGGTGAGAAAAAGGTAGGTGACTCCGTGGCAATGCACATTCATTTTGTTAGTTTCACTCCTATTCAGCAGGGAGAAATGAACTTAGAAGGAGGAACGCAGATCTTGTTTGTTTGTTTTCCATTCCGACTTCTTCTGGTGATAAAAGGCAAGAATAAGTGACAGGGCAGGGGAGTGGTGTCTGGCAGATGAACCTTGAACTTGCAGTTGGTGCTGGGAGGGGCTCCTGGGCTGGCTCCTGTGGCTTTCCTGTCAGTTATGGCTCTGGCTCTAATGGCCCCAGCACGAGGTGCAGTTGCTCCAATATTCTCTCTCTGGATCTGCTGAACTCTCACATCTGGGGCGCTGGCCAGGGTACACAGAAGTTTCATACAAGGAGGAGCATGGTAGGTAAAGCATAGATCCTCCTGTCATGGGGCCTTGGAGGAGTCTCCTAATTGCTAAGGGCCTGAGGCAAAGATGCCCAGCTGCTCACCCAACCAAGTCTGCTTTCCTCCTGGGCATGCAGCTGGACCACATTTCCCAGGCTCCCTTGCATTAAGAGGCAGCCACAAGATCACCCTCTGGCCAGTCACATGAGAGGCTCACTATTTTCTCACAACACCTGCCACCCAATCCTCTAAGTTTCTCTCTCTTCTCCCATCTATTTGCCAGATGCCGCTTTGCCAGCAGAAGCCTCTGGGGCCCTGGGGGATGGCAGAGCAACAAGCTAGAAAGAGCCTGGGTCCCTGAATTGCCACGTGGAATGTGTCCCACTGAGCACCCACTGAACTGTTACAAGAGTGAGAAATAAACATATATTGTGTTAAGCCCCAGAGGGCTTGGGGTCTTCTGTTATAGCGGTTAGCCTACTGGAACCAACAACGCGTCTCTCCAAATGGGGGAGTAACACCGCCACATGCAATCCCATTTCCTTGTCAGAGTCCATGAAATGAGATGATGGATATCCAAATACCTACCACAGACCTGGTGCACAAAGGATACGAGGGAAAGAAGGGAAGAAGCAAGATAAAAGAAAAGTGAGAATGAAGGGAAAAGGTGGTTTTCAGTGACTCAAATCATCCCCAGCCTCAAGGTATTAATAAGCTTTATGGACAAAAAAGAAAATCAGGCTGTCCATCAATCAAAAATCAAGCAAGCATCCGGCTCACAATACTCAAGTTCATAAAGATTTCTGCACCAGGAAGGCCTGTAATTGCCGTCTGAATCATCATGGAGAGAGTCACCTCTATCCCATGTCATTTTAATACTAAGTAGATCCTATTCCATTCCCAGCTATGAAAAATGGGGAACCTACATAAGGAAACCCTTCCTGGTCCTCTTAAGAATTCACTGTCTAAACATTCATAGCAGCGTTACTCATAATAGCCGAAAAGTGGAAACCATCCAAATGTCCGCTGACTAAAGAATGAATAAACAAAATGCAGTCCATCCATACAATGGAACATTATTCCGCAGTAAAGGAATGAAATACTGATTCATGCTACAACATGGATAAGCCTTGAAAACATTACGAAAGAAGCCAGTCACAAAAAAATTACATATTATTCTGTTTCTACAAAATTCCAGATTAGGCAAATTCATAGAGAAGGGAAGCAGATGGGGGGGTTGGTCTCCAGCAGAGGGGTGTGTGTGGAAGATTGGGAGCTGTAGATAAAGGGTAAGGACTTCTTTATGGAGCCATGAAAATGTTCTAAAATTGTGCTGACAGTTACACATTCTGTGAAAATACTAAAAACCATTTGTACATATTAAAAGTCTCTATTACAGACAGACAGATAGTAGAGAGCTCCCTGTGTTCCCAGCACCTCTGGGCACACGGACAACTCCATGCCCACACGCAGTGCTTTTCTGGCTTTTCCAGGCTGCGTTAAGAGTTCTTCCCAGAACAGCTCCAGGAAGCCCCAGAAAAAAAGAAACAGTCAGCTCGCAGTCACCAGCCCTCCCTGGCTGCCTTGTTTTCTCTACTGTCTTGGGAATCAGCTGAGCAGAGAACCATGGCGCCTCAGAACTTACGGTTCATGCCGATGTCATGGTATGTGAGGATGACAGGACGGTTTCCCTTGGGGGTCCCACACAGTGTGACGTGAATGGAGCCGTGTAAAGTCTCGATGTCTTGCTCCTGAGGAAAGAGAGCAAAGGGCCTATCATGCGGGTTTCACAGCACCCATGTGGCTGTATTTACCAACTACAGACACCCAGCGTGTTTCCAACAGTGTTTTGAGGGAGCTCGCTTCCCCCGTGGCCACCAGAGCTCTCTGTCCAGAACGAGGGAGGGAAAGGGAAGCAGAGCTCCACCAGGAGGCAGAGGACAGAGGCCCGGTTCAGACGGTGCTGTTAACTGCACGGCACTCCAGGGAGGCCAGCCCCAGCAGCCTTCCCGCACAGGACTTCGCTTGCTATGTCTGGAAAATCTGGAAAATGGAGGCCGCAGGCCTGAGCTTCCTGACACCTGCTCCCACGCCTCACCTCCCCCAGGTTACTGGACCTGGAAGGGACATCTGCTGGTTTGGGGCTACTGAGAACTCACTCCCTACTTCCGAGGATAGCCCCAGATTTCCTCTGGGAACCCACCCCTCTCACGGTCAGTCCTAGGAGGTCTGTTTCACAAGCCGAGGCCAATTCCTGACTTCTTCCTTCCAGGTGCAAGGACTAGTTCTGGGAAGGACACAGGAGTTGGCTCCTCCCAGTGGGAGCCAACCACACTCACTTCTAGCTACTGGAGAACAGAATTGGACTTGACTTAACAAGGCTGGGAGGGTTGGATCTGCAGCAGCCACACTCTTAATACGAGGCAAGGCCCTGCCTGAAAATCTCGCCAGCCCAGAGATGGAAAAGAGACAAGTGAGGTCTGGGTGATGGGATGTTCCATTACATGGGCCAACAATTTCCCAACCCAGTAAGCCAAAGAATCTTAATTATACCACACCCATCCTCCCTTCTCGGGGGGCGGGGGAGGGGGCTCTCCTCCTGGTCAAGGCCAATTCTCCAGGCCATGTCCTCGAGCCGGCTCACTTGGCCAGTCATCCCCACACCTCTCCACACTAAACCTTCCAAGGCTCCTTCCTGAGAGCTGAAGCCACACTCATCTTTCTTTCTCCTAAAGTAGTTACTCTGCCTTGGTTCCACTCAGGGACCAATTTTTCACCTGCCAAGTTCATCTAAACTTCTCAAGAGGGTGGTCATGAGCCTTTCTCAATCATCACTCTACTGACCCTTCAACCCATGCCTACCCTGGGTCCCTGCCTTCCTCACGATCACCCAGAAGTTCCCAAGGACCAGAGTGACTTCCGTTTCTGACAGCAGTGACCTCCCCTGTGAAAGGTCCCCACTCTGGGCTCTCTTCCCACCAGGACTAGCAGGGGAGCAGAGCCCCCAGGCTGTGGAGGACAGGACACCGAGATTGTCCAGGTGCCAGGGGCAGTGCTGAGCCATGTCCCTCCACGTCCTTCATCCCTGACAAGAGCCCTGCTAGGGCCGTGGGACCCACGCTGGCTCAGGAAAGTGAAGTCAGTGGCCCAGAGCTGCACAGGCAGGAAGCGGCCAAGGCGGATCCCCCAGTCGGCCTCACCGCAGCCCCCACACTTCTCAGTACTTTGCCCACTGAGGGACAGGCTCACACTCAGGCCTCGGGAGGCCACCTCCGGTCAGCAGGTGGCTTTTATTTTCCGAACTGTCAATGAGGCATCGTAGTGGGATACGGAACACTCTGGATGCTGACAAACCTGCTTCCAGAAGCCAGCTGAAATGTGACTCACGTCAGTCACTGCCCTGTGGCCATGTGGCAGGAGAGACGAAGGTCAGTGTTCACAACCTCACTCGAGAAGAAGACGGGATGGGATAGACCACACACTTAGCAGCCCTGTGGAGGCCAAGTCACCCCCTCCCCAGCCCACATCTGTGAAATGAGGACAAGCCTAGACTCCGCCTGCCTCCTGGGGATGCGGGAGACCCACAGGACTCAGCAGGTGGGCTGTGCCCACAAGTCCAGGGCTCTGGCCTGTGAGTGATCCCCGGGAGGTGACGTCTACACAGGCTGGGGATCAGATCCTACCTCTGCTACCTCTTACCTCGGAAACATAAGCCAGTGCAATTCCATCCAACAAGCATTTATTAGGCACCTATTATATGCCAGGTCCCCTTAGTCCCTGGAGGGCTGAGGAGATAAGAACTCACAAGCTGGTGGAAAGTGGATTCAACCCCCCAGGGTTGGGAGCCGGACCAGGAGAGGCTCGGGGTGCCATGAGACCAGAGATTCTCAACCTGAGGAACTGGCTCACAAACAAAGAAAAAGTACAGCCCAGCTCCCTGACTCTACCAGCAGAGTCTGAAAGCCCAGTGTTGTGTTTTTGCTGAGGACTCGCGCCTTCCCCATCCCAGGCAGAGATACGGGGGTTCCCAGCCCTCACTCTGAGACCCCTGAAGCCAGCAAAGCCCAGACCACCAACGTGCCTCTGTGGAAACCTCACAGGGACGGGGGTTGTTTGCAAGGTGACGGTCGTGGCATAAACGGTCACAGCATGGACTCTCTAGCAGTGCCCAGGCCCGCCCAGCAAGGGGTCCTCCTGGGCCACCTCCTAACCACCCCAATGTGATTAGTCCCCAGAACACAGAGCTTAATACACCTCCCTGCCCCATCTCTTCCCCTCAGGGCCTAACACTTCTTTCCTGCCCATAAAAAGGCTGGAAAAATCCATAGAGGACAGAGCAATGCCCGAGTGGGGGCCAGGATCATCTGCTGGGCCTGCCTGGCCCTGGAGCCACTGTGGGGACAATGGCCCATTGTGGGGGCACATTCTTCATTGTCTCCCAGCTGACCCACATGGCTCCCTCTAAAAATAGGCCAGGACAGGCAGTGTCCCCACCACCTGTGGACGTCGGGGCTCAAACGCAAGCCCTACCCTTCCCGAGCCCTCTGAGACTCCATGTCTCACCTCTGAGACAGGAAAGAGCTTCCTCCACCTGCTCCTTAGGAGGAGATGAGCCACCGAGGAGAGGCCGGAGCACAGCACCAAACAGC
>RJWJ010012762.1:0-41313 GCA_004363605.1 Indri indri
TTTAATATCCAAACTTCCCAGAATATACCAAATATTCAACCAATGTTTATAAAATAATATTTCATATTTATGTCTCCAAAACTCAACAAAATATTTTGAATGAGATAATGTATGGGGGGAAAATCAAGTTTCATTACAAAGATAACTGGTATGAAAGCATTGTTGACATTTGAAAAACTGAACTGCATGTAAACAAAGTATTAATAGATGTCTCCGATGCTGGTACTAACAAAGCATCACAAAGTCACATTCAGTGTGAACCATTCTCCACCACTGGGCACACATACTAAACATGGTTCTATAAGACCTTTCACATTGAGCCCTTTGATTTTGCTGAGTGTTACTTAGTGTACTAAGAGGAAAAGCTGAGAAGGTGTTAAAGAAAATTTTGGAAAGGGAAGCAAAATGAGTGGGGAAGAAAAATGACTAGATGGAAGAGAGTATTTTACTACTTACAAAACAACTGTTCATTAATCATTACTTGATTAAGAAGCCATGTCTTAAGCATTTTACATAAAAACATGATCGCTACTTAAAAATAGGCTTCTTAGTGTATTTTAGAAAACTAGCTATTTGGTGTTATTGTATACATTTTAAAATTTAAAATAAAGGAAAATAGGTTCCAGATTAGCATTTTAATGGAATGTCTGATTTTCATGAATGAATTGCTGATGTTGAATGGAGAGTGTCTGCACTGTATAACCACACTGGACGGTTGTTAGGGTTCGACTACAGAGGGACACACGGGGGCTTTTTAGGGTAATGGACATGTTCAATACCTTGATTATGGTGGTTATTACATGACCGTACACACTCGTCAGAATGAATAGAACAATACACTAAAAAGGGTAAATTTTACTGTATATAAATTATACCTCAATAACTTGATTCTACCCTTCTCCTTACTAAAATTCAATGATGCATAATTAGAACCCAGCAAATCTACTAATCATTATTAACACCATATAATGCTTACATGTATGCAAAGATATGTATGACAATGTAAATAGCAGCAGTATTTTAACACCCAAAAGTTGGAAATAAGCCAAATACGCATTACAGTATAAAGGACAAATACAATGTAAGATGTCTTAAAATGGAATATAGTAATGAAAATGAACTATGCTTCAAGCAAAAACATTGATGAATTTCAAAATTAAACACAAGACAACAAATGCAAAAGAATACATACCATATGATTCTATTAATATAAAGTTCAAAACCAGGTAAAACTAAACTACAGTGTTAGGAGCTGGGATAGTGGTATCCTTTGCAGTTGGGAGGGAAGAGGGATTAGGAGAATGTGTGAGGCAGGTTTCTTGGGTGCAGGAATTATTTCACCTCACTATATATGTTTACTTTTTGATAATTAATTGAGCTATACACCAATAATCTGTGTGCTTTTCCATATGTTACACTTAAA
Organism: Indri indri; assembly: GCA_004363605.1. Classification (NCBI taxonomy): domain Eukaryota; kingdom Metazoa; phylum Chordata; class Mammalia; order Primates; family Indriidae; genus Indri; species Indri indri. Next base: position 1,424 of record RJWJ010012762.1, read on the forward strand.
TAAAAATGTTTATCACTAAGAAAAAGAAAAAAACAGTATGCATCCCTTTTTGTAAAATGATGATGATAATGATGATGACAGGTGTATACCTTAATGCTCAAAAGTGGTTATGTTTGTATACTGGAACTAAAGGTGACTTCCTTATTAGAATGCTGTGATTTCTAAAATGAACATACAGAAAAAAAAATTAATTTAAAAAAGTTAATAGGATATACTTAGAACAACAATGTTTTTTAAAAGAAAGTGGTGGTTTAATCAGAAAACAAAATCACACTTAATGTTATGTCTTTATTAAAGGGCATAGTCCTCCAATACCTCTTTTTCTACATAATCAACTTACATTTTTAGAAAATACAATCTTCAACAAGTATTTTTGCCAGCTTAAAATGAATGTAAAACAGTAACAGGCGCAATCTTGAACTATGGTCAACCACACCGCAATGCTAGGAAAGGGGACACGGGTCACTAATGGTCTCACTATTTTACATGTGTTTACATTTAACGCACTCTCAAACTGTCTGGTGACTGCTAGTTCCTAAAACAGTTTTGAGTCAAATTCAATTTTCCTAACACAAAACAACACATTACTACAGATATCCTGTCTCCTAAAAGGAATGCTTTGACCATTCCAAAAAAGAAAAAAAAAAGTATATATAATAAAAAAAAAGGAAAATGTTTTTAAAAAGTCATAGCACAGTAAAACATTTTATCTACCTTTGTAGTTTGAAATCCGTCAGAATCTCTGACTTTTTATCAGCATAACATAAACCATGTGGAACTTTTTAAAAGTTTAAGAATAGAGAATGGAACTGTTAAGGAAAAGTTGAAAAAAATCCACTGAAATAATTCAATAATTATGAAGACTGATACTTGTTTTAAAAAATGAAAAACAATGAAAGGTAATAGAATTCATTTGTCTCAGTAAAACTGTACATTCACACATCCCTAAAGTAAACATTTATGAGAAGCTTTGATGAGCCAGGCAATATATTAAAAGGTAAGCATAAAAGGAAACAAAATAAATAAAAAACCTTGTGTTCTCAGAGATAAACCCTAATCTCTCAAACACACACAAAAACAATAAACAAATTAACTATGATCCATGAACTAGTAAAGGGCACAGTGAGCCCAGAGGACAGCCAGCCAGCCTCGCCTTTCAACTGGCCCCATCTGGTTCCCAGTAGCTTCCTTGCATACGTCCCAATGCGATCCCCTGAAGCAGTGTTCCCCAAAATGGCACATGGACCAGTGATATTGTGTGGGATGGTTCAGCCCAGGAAAACTTTTTTAAAACCTTTATTAGTTATATATATTAGGAATAGATACAACTAGCATATTAATCTCAGAATTTTCAAGGACTTAATCACCTAGTATAAGAATAAAATAAATAATATGCTGAAAATTTTTAAACAGTAAATCATTCTAAAGTGAAGCAAATAAACTGGAATTCAAATTGTACTCATACAAGACAAAATCATGGCAACTGCATGGATATGGCTGCAGTTTTGGAAATAGCACCCTGTAAGAAAAGAAACAAATCTCTAAGCATCTGACGGTGTACAACACCACAGGAGACACCCTCTTCAAACAAAATAAGCCCTGTCCCTATAGCATTTCCTCTATGATACATCGCCTTCAACCCTGCAACACCCTGGCCACCCTTCTATCTACTAACAGCAAAGTTTCTCAACAAACCTGAGACTTTAGATGTGTTAATGGCAAAAAAGAAACATAGTCAACAAGCTTCAACCCAATACAACCATTCACTCATTCTCCAGCTGACGAAATCCCAATGTATTCGATTGCAATGTATCACCCCTGAGAAAATTACAGCGTCTAGAAACTTTGTAGTTACTATCGTACAAACCTCTCTCCCTCTCTCCCATGGCTGCCCTATGCAAGACTGTCTGCCCTGCTAAACAGTGGGTTCCCTGAGAGAAGGCCTTCCCTTCTTCACCATGGTTTAATTCCTTTGTGTCCCTGGGATCGAGCACAATTTTTGTATTACATTATATGAGAAAATAATATGTATTTTTAATATTGCATTTTTGCAGATTGATTTGTTTCATGTAAAAATATTCATATGAAATTCTTTACTTTCTCCAAATAAGAATCAAGATGGATGTCTGAATTATATATGAGATTTTGTCAGATACTACCTAGATTAACATACTACTTTCACATATTGGAAAACATAAAGAATAAACTTATTAACTTTAACAACAGTAACCAAAAAGAATACATTTGGAACCTACAAATAAAAGTTTCTATATAGTAAAATCTTAGGCTGATTGCTTACATTAGCATTCAAGTTCCACATATGAACAAGTAAATACAAACCAAATGACTGCAGACATAATAAAGTATATAGTATAGAATTATTCCTATCTTAATTAAGTCATTTTTTCCATATAGGTCTCTAGCTGTTAGTTTTATGAGAATTAAGAATTGGTTCCACGCAAGATCATTGTGGACCAGGGAGTAACTACTGCTCCCTGGGTGAAAGTCACATTCAAGGAAAGACGGAAAAGGTTTCTTCCCAAAACTCTGACCTTTTCAATTTTATTAAGAATATCAAGAAGAAAGCCCATGTTATGGAAGATGTTGTCTCAAACCTTAAAAGCAGCAATAGCAATGTCATCTACCAAAGGATAAGATGGGAGCTAGACAGCCACTAGAAAACTACAATCTTTGAAATGACAGGACACACATAAATATCTGAAAAAGATGATTTCAAATTAATGACTCAAGAAAGTTCCCAAAATATCAGTAATCAGCAAAACAAGGTTACATGTAGTAAATGTAAAATATGCAAAGTAAGAGTGATAGAAATGGTCTGAAAGTACTTATGAAACTAATACCCCAAAAACATTCAATTCAATATGCAGTTAATAAACACACACTAACGCCAGTAGGCTCCAAAGCAGGTGAGGAAAGGAAATATTAGTGCTTTGTTTTTCATCTCAGAGATATGCAGAAGCTAAGCTTTAGCAGTGTGCATGATCCAGACTGACTCTGGCACCTGCACTCGGCCCATCTGTCAGGAAGTCATGGTCTTATACGGTGCCCCAGGTATCCAGAGAGAAGAGTGGAGCCTTGCCATGCAACAGGGTGACAGTGGCAATCTCTTCTTCCTTCTCTTTCAGCATGCTAAGATACACTGGTTTAGTGTGCTTAATCACATTACCTAGGTTTAACTAAACTGACTCACATAAAACCAAATTTAAAAATAATAGAACCATAGAACAGTTTTAGTACTTTCTTGCAAAGAAATCGCATACTGAAAAATAATCATTAATGATTCAAGTACAAGCAAACAATGACACACAAAAAAAGCAGAGCTGACCCTTCTACTACCAGTGCGAGCTCTTTGTTAGCTACTTTGCAAGATAAAAACAAAGACAATATTAATCCCGTCTCTGAAGAAAATGGCTCCCTCATCCATTACCTAAGATTCTCTGAAATACAGATTTATACCCTTCGTTGTAAACAATGAACATGGCTCTAAATAAATACTATTCCTTGAGACAGTAAATAATATCATGAAGCCATCACAAGTAGCAAAACATTTTAAAAACTTACCTATACAATTAATAACTTTTGTGATATAAGATTTTCTAATTAATAAAGTATAAATTTTCTTATTAATAAAGTATAAATTTTTTCTTATTAATAAAGTATCTAATTTTAAATACTGTAACATTTTTATTTAATCTTATCCTTTGAAAAATGTCAATTTGTAGATATACATTAGCATAACAATGCATTATATAATTTCTAAATCAATTCACTTAAATCAAGGGGTTGCTTTAAAAGGTTATATTGATGAATACATAATCAATAAATTTTAAAGATTACCCTATTCAAGAGATTGTTGAAGGGAGGGGGAGTGAAAAAAGAGAAGGAAACTAAGGGTGAAGAAAACTAGTAGCTTCTGCCATTTAATGATGATTCACGAAAATTACATTTAAGTCTCACGATGCATTATTATTCACCCAGTTTTACAGAGAAAGAAATTAAAGCTCAAAGACGTTAAGTTCCTTACTCAGGTAAGGGAGCTAAGCAGATCTGCTCCCTGGCTGTTCAGACTCTAAAACCGATGCTCTCAACCACTCTCTCTCTGCCTCTCCTGCTCCTCAACAACACAGGAGGCTCCTCGCCTCAGCTGGGAACAATAACAAGTGTGAAACTTGCCTCAGAATAGATCTTCAGCACCTGGGGTTTAATGGGCCTAAAAGCAATCTATTTGTGTCTAGGCCCAAATTATCTCTCCAGACTTCTCTCCACTCTTCATCCTTATCCACAGAACCCCATATCCAAAAAGAAATAGTTACTAGTCCAAGAAGACTCAATTTTCTGTTTTCCGTTTTTGCTTGTTTTGATCTGCTGGTTCTTCTACCTTCTGTTCATCTTGGTATTGCATCTGCATTTCTTGATTTCCCCTAAGGAACAATCTCTCCTAAGCATTTTGCCCCTCTCTTTATGGTTTGTTCTTTGAAGAAACATTTACTAAATGTGTCCTTTGGCAGGCCTGCTCAGATTCCTCAATGAATAATTGTTGTCACTACATTTAAGGTGCCCGTAATTTTAAAGAAGGAAACCAGCAGGAATGCTGTTACAGTACAATATAATGAGAGGTTTACAAAGAAAGTCCTGTGGGAACAAAGAGGACTGACTAGCTGTGCTAGGGCACTCCAGGAGAGCTTCCAAAAGAAGGGTGCCAGTGACCCAGAGTGTGCATGTGAGGGACAGATCTGTAGGTGGAAAGGAGGAAGGCATGTCGGTGTATAGAATGGTATCAGACACAGCTGGTCAGCTGTGACCCCTCGGTGCACCTGGTGCTTGGGCAGAGATGTGAATGAGGTAAGGCTGGAAAGATGGCAGGCTGTGAGGGGCTCACATGACAGTGCATCCCATGGGATGCTCCCCCAGCCAAGTCTGAAGGACCACAGACAGGCCACAAGTCCAAGTTCTTTCTTATGTTCTTACAAATGAATGGCATACAAGTATACAACTTTCGTGTTCACTTTTACTATGATTAATACCAACCTAGTATTAATTTACTAAATGAGCTATGGAATATTACATTTGGTTTTCATGAAAATTACTAGTGTTTACAGCAGATCCTAAGTTTCCTACCAAAAAGTCTGGCTGCTATGCAATGCTTGTGTTGCAGAGTTCCTTGCACACATACATACATGCACACACAAACACACACACCACAGGCACTTGAAATTCCTGCAGTTTGGAAGGATGTTCTGTTATTGATGCATCTGGTTTTGCACTGGTCGTGGTGTTTGACTGATGCATCTCCAGCTTTTTAAGTTATAAATTTCTGTTAAATTAGCTTCAAAATGATCAATTAAGATGGCTGTGGGTTTTCTGGTTAACCCTACAGAATACAGTGATATACAACTGGTAAGATCCCAGTGCTAAGACATCATTCCTCTGCCAGGATAACCAACCAGGAGGATATAAGAGAGGCTCCCAGAATTCTAAACCCTGTAGATAAGACATCCCCTTACCTGGTCAGGAGGCCAGGAGCCTCACCACAACATACTGTCAGAGACTATTATCGGAACTCATTACCCACCTCCCCTAAAAGATCAAGACTATTATATTATGCCTTCTGGCCCTGTTTACCTCCATCAGCAATGAGGCCTAAAGCTGCATCACACCTGGGATCAGAGCCACGTGGTTTCAAATATCCCCTAAACTGACCCCTCATCCCACAGCCCTTAAACTGTGCCCTGTGAAACACACATCTTTCATCAGAAAAAATTCTCAATATTTTCAATCTCAGCCTCTTTGAATACCCTTGACCTAACAGAAACCTGAGTATCCCAGAGGATAGTTCTTTCTTAGAAGGCTTTTCGAGCGGTGACCTGTTTGTTCTCTCTCCATGACCCATGTGACACGGAGTCGGCCTTTCTTTTAGAGCTTCTAAACCATTTCTCCTCACGTATCCCAGCCAGCTTGAAACAGCCCATCAGACTATTGCACCCATCAACCCTCCTTGCCAGAGTCGTCTACAGACATCTCCATCACTCCTGCTCATATTCTGCTAAGTGGAGCACCTGGCTCGTTGTCTTTCCCGCCACACTACTCCTGTCTTCATTTCTTAATTTCAGCACACTCGCAGACAAGCCACCCAACAACATGGCCTTCAAGTCCCTGATCTGCTTGCCCACTCTTCTATTCTACCTCAGCCACCCTTCCTGGGCATTCTTTTTACCAGTAATTGTTCTGCCACCGAAACTTTGAATTCATCCATTCTACTCTCTGAGTGTCACCTCTCAACTTTCAGGTTATTTCCTTTAGTGCCAATTCAAACAATTTTTAACTCAGCCAGTTATCTCCACTACTTTTCTCCGCCCTCATGTCTTTACTTCCTTCCTCGCCCAGCTAGGATTCTGTGGATCAGCATCAGAATCACTTCTTGCATGTTTCTTCCCAACTCCTTCACTCTTCTTCCCTCCATCACATTGGCCTGGCCAAACCCCAACCTTGATTAAATGCCACTCTCCACCTGCTCCACATCCCAAAGCACTCATACACAGAGATGAACATAACAACCATGCCACTTGCTCTCACTGTAAGTTCATCACCTCACCACAAATGTCAAGTGGGCCCAGCTCTGCCCAGCAATTCTACTACATGTCCCTAGGCACCTAAGAAAACTGACTCTCCTGTTCTCTTTAAACTTCCAACACCAATCCTCAATCTCCATGCTCAGCGGGCTCTCGTCTCTTTTATTAACTGAAAAAATGGAATCAATCAGAAGAGATCTTGTCTTTCCACCTTAAAATCTACACACTTAACTGCATCATCTTGTACAAACTCTGCCTTCACCTCTGTTATAAATGGGGTAAAATATCCCTTCTCTATCTTTAGGAATATCAATGTCTCTGTCGCTAAAAATGTATAATAAGCTCTGTGAAATGCGGGCATTTAAAAAAAATTTCTTGACTTGAACTAAATGATTCCTATTACAGTATTCAAAAATGTTGGCTGGGGCCAGGCGCGGTGGCTCACGCCTGTAATCCTAGCACTCTGGGAGGCCGAGGCGGGTGGATCGTTTGAGCTCAGGAGTTCAAGACCAGCCTGAGCAAGAGCGAGACCCCCGCCTCCACTAAAAATAGAAAGAAATCAGATGGACAACTAAAAATATATAGAAAAAATTAGATGGGCATGGTGGTGCATGCCTGTAATCCTGGCTACTCGGGAGGCTGACGCAGGATGATCACTTGAGCCCAGGAGTTTGAGGTTGCTGTGAGCTAGGCTGACGCCACGGCACTCTACTCAGGGCAGGAGAGTGAGACTCTGTCTCAAAAAAAAAAAAAAAAAAAAAAAAATGTTATGCAATTTTCCAACCAAAAACAAAAAACTTCTCTAGAATCCATGTCCCCTTCCATTTGCTGCCTTATTTTTCTATCTGTACTCTGATTCCCATTCTCCCCTCAACATACCCGAATTAGCTTCCTAACCATCACCCTGATTCATGACATAGTAACCAACAACTTCCATTTTACCAGATCGAACAGTTAATTCTGTTCTCACCTTATTCAATCTCTCACTTATAGCTGTATCAAGTTGTACAATCGAAATTTTCACTTTACTGCACACATGTTGTAACTTAAAATGTGCATTAATTTATAAGATAAAATATGAAACCCAAGCATGTGCTAAGTGGCTTCTGACAAACTCCTAGATCCTAAGGTTATGCTCTCGTGTGCCTCAGCCCTTAAGGCCGAGCTTAGCACCATAAAAGGCTCTAATGGCTTTCCCAACAATGTGTGAACTGCTATGATTCTAAGAATTCAAGGTCTGTTTAACAACAAAAAAGATTCTTCATGTAATTCACTATGTTTTCGTTGTTTCTTTTGTTCTTTAAATGTTTTATTTTGTGAAGAGTATAATCAACATAGGGAGACTGAGAAGAAAAACTGGGACCTGGAGAGGGAGCAGCACAGGGCTCTCTCTCACCCCACTCTCTTCTGCTTGCTATGAAGCTCCGTCTACAAAGATATGAAGATAACGTCTACAAATGACCCATCCTATAAAGCCAGTTTATCATACCACGGCCTTGTCTTCATCTACTATATGTTACCATAACCCAAGTGTATGAATCAGGGAATGGCTTCAACAGAAGTTCAAAGGTAGATGCGGCAGAGTTCCCACGTTGCTTCATGATGGTCAAAAGCCAGACTCTTCCCTTGTTGCTTCACTGTGTAGTGTCTCCATTCCTAAGGTTACTCGTGATCCAATAAGGCTAAACCAGCTCCAGCCATCACGTTTTCATTCAAGTCAGCAGGAAAGAGATGAATACATGTACTCCCTTTTAAGAATTCCACGTGCCAAGTTTGCCCATACCACTTCTGCTTACATTCCATAGGCCAAAACATGGACCACACCTGGTTGCAAAGAAGACTGACAAACATGGTCTATTCTTGGTGCCCACGTAAGTCAGCTAAAATGGGGCAGGGGCGCAAGTAGCAGTCATTGCCACACCACACTGAAACGTCTCGAACCTTTGCAGTGTCCCAAAAATATGCCCTTCCATTTGAGATGCTGGAACAGAGAATTCACCTTCCATACCCTGTCCTTCATGTCCTTTCTTTAACTTAGCTCAGGGGAAACAACTGTGCCCAGATAAACCAGTGAGCTTTATTAACAACATGAGAACTGTCAGAAGTACCATAACATCCTCCCTTTGAATACGAATAACAGGATGCCTGAAAACATGTGCTATTAATCATGGGGCCAAAAGAAGGAAAATAACTTCAGCTGCTTTACAGCAAGAATTTGCCCGCTTTCCTGAAGTGACCAAGTCAGCAACTAAAATTAATAAGCGATGGCTTAAATTTAAACTTCACTTTCTTAATTAGAACTCAAACTTTTCAAATATACAGTAATAAGCTATTTTATTTACTTAATGTACCCTTAATATGTCCTGAGAAGACAATCCTTGATATTACTTAACATTTTAAACTATTAAAATATTTAATTTGCTAAGTTTATATACATAGACAAAAACTGAAAAAGACTGAGAAAGAATAACAGTTTTTTTTATAGTGGTGGAATTATAGCTAACCTTACTTTTTAATTTTCATAATTTTTAATGCTATTTATGCAATGTTTTAAAATTTTATAAAGAGACACTGATACACTCATATAAATACCTTACACACATACAGTATACAGTATGGAGACAGAAATAGATAGTATCATGAAAACACTGGCTTTGAAGCCACACATGATTTTAAAGTCCATTCCTACCATCCATCTACTAGCTGTGTGACTTCAAGAAAATTATGTAACATCTCTAAAATAAGGATCATGATACTAGCCATTTAATATCTGTTGCTTTCATTTTAAACCCCTCCCATCTATTATTTGTATCATAGGGAGCTAGAAACCTGCAAACTATACTTCCCAAACGTCTTTGCTTGCTGGCTTCAGGTTAGTCCCTGACAAAGGGAGACACTGGCAGGAGACCACAAGGGGAAAAGAATGGAGAAACCATTTTTCTTTTTGTTTCTCGTGGGATCTCTGCCAGATGAAACCATACTTCCAATGGCTTCCTGCTCAGGCAGTAAGGCTCCCATGGTAGTAGAGCCAGTAGGTTCTATTGCAATGTAACTTAGAAAGATGTTCACCGAAGTATCGCCTGGAATAGCAAAATATTTGACAACCATCAAAATAACTAACCATAAGTTGAAGATGAAATAAATTTGGGTGGATTCACATAATATTAAAATTATATTTATGAAGAAATGTTGATAGCCTAGAAAATAGAACATAAAAGTACGTAAAGAAGACAGGATTTTAAAAACCGTATTGTCATTAGCATCACGTTAGTGGTGTTACTGTAGAGCAAGACAAGGGCATTAAAAAAATGCAGATTCAGATTCAATATCATTTAAATAACTATGAGAGTTATGTCCAAGCCCAAAAGAAAGAATATGAATCGAAAATGCAATCCGGCAGTAAAAAGCATAGTTTAAGGAAACTGGCTCAACGTAAGTACAGGGTTGCAGATTTTTGCTTACACTATGAATTCTCTCTCAAAGGTGGCAGCATCAGCCCCAAGGGGACAAAACTTGAAAACCTAAGGGGGGTGGGGAGTGGAGATTTTAAAAAACTTTTTAATGTGTAAATTACAGATATATACAATACATAACTAAATATATATCTGTGGTTTAAAATTTTCCATTGAGTAGCTGTAGGTCCTTCAGCTGCATATAATGAATATAACACTCTTTTATCCATTCCGCTGTCGATGGTCATCTGACAGGCTTCCAGTTGGAGACTACCACAAACAATGCGGCTACAAATGTTTCTATAATGTTTCCTGGTACACAAATGCAAATTCCTCCAGGGAGTACACCTAAGAATTAAGCTGCTGGATTATAGAATATGAGCATATTCAGTTTTACCAAATAATGTCCTATCATTCCCCAAAGTGGCTGTCCCGAAGTATATTCTTAGCAAAGTGAGTAAGATTTCCTACTGGTGCACCAATGCCTTCTTTTGTAATTTAACTATAACATTTATCCCCAGTTTCATAATTGTACTTGTTTTCATATTTGAAACAGATGTAATCCATTTTCACGGCATGTAAAATAAGAGTAAAATTACATCTCCAGTCTAATAAGCAATATCCAGCTGCACACAGAACCAGCAGGGTGAATTCAGGTATTTATATCCGGTGATTAGCCTCTGTGTATCTCTGGTGGGAATCTAAAAAATCCCAAAGCCATTAGAGCCCTTCACTCTCTCTTCTGTTTGGCTAACTCTTTTTGTATGTTATAATCATGTTTATTAAGATTGCTTATTTCTTAAAACCATTTAACATACAATTTTAAGCTCCAAAAATTTAAATTCCCCTGCACAAAAACATTGGATGGTATTTTTATCTATCAGAACTACATCTAACCTACCTACCAGGTGTGGGGGAAAAAACCAGGCACATCAACACCTCTAGTAAGAAAATATATTTCTTAAATATTGAATTTCATTTATTATGAAATTATGTGTGATGTCAAAAACCTCAGACACAGCAATGAAGATTTTTTTTTCAGAGAATTCCTCCACTTTCCACTCGTCCTTGCCCATTGCGAAACACTAATCAACACTTATAATCTGATTAAATTACATTGCTGTCACACTGACTGCAAGAAAGACTGAAAAGCATGTTTTAATTTTTCAAAATAAATACATTTCAAATAACCAGCTCAATTATTTTCTAATTCTGCCAGAATTTTAAATAAAACACACAAATAAAATTTAAAAGCAAATGGAGAAATGCCCAGCTAGCTCAGCTGGTAGAGCTTGACACTCTTAAAAGCATATCATTCTGTCGTACCAAAATGCCCACATAATCATTTGAAAACATCTCTCAGTTGTAACCATGTAACTGGAATCCTACATGTCAACACTTTGTTACTGAATTGGAAGAAACCAGTCTATTGGAGAAAAACCTGAAACAAGCATTTTCTATTAAAAATACAATGGAAGTGCTAAAACAAACTACTCTAGAGTTTGCTAAAAATATACATATATAGTTTAAAAAATAAAAAAACTCATGAATAGCTCTTAAAGTTAAATACAGACATATTTTACAAAAATCCAAAAGAAAGAAAAGGAATGCAAGTTTTCACTGGCTTATTTTGTAAACCTAAAGGCCCCAATCAAAATGCTCCAGAATTCTTAAAGAAATCATCCAAATTAAAAAGCATCAACTATAAAGATGTTCACTGCCACAATACATACACAAGAGCAAAAGTTTATAAGCATCTAAATTACAATAAGATAAAATTTAAATAAATTATGGTTGATCTACACAGTAAAGAGACAATAAAAATAATATTTATGAAAGCTTATAGCAATATGAGAAATATGATAAACTTAACAGCTAATGAATAGGATACATCATTACAGTATCATACAGAATAGTTTCACTGCCCTAAAAATGCTCTGTGCTCTATCTTACTTGTCCCTCTTCTCCTCCTTCAAACCCCTGGCTACTACTGATCTTTTCATTGTCTATTTTTTTGTTTGTTTTACGTTTTTCAGATTATCATATAATGGGAATCATACAGTATACAGCCTTTTTAGACTGGCTTCTTTCCTTTAGCTGTATGCACTTAAGGTTCCTCCATGTCTTTTTCTGGCTTGATAACTCATCTCTTTTCATTGCTGAATAATATTCCATTATATGGATGTACCACAGTCTGTTTCATGGTGGTCGCTTCCAACTTAGGGCAATTATGCATTTGTCAAAAGCCATTTAACTGTACAACACAAAGTGAAACCTAATGTAAACTATGGACTTCAGTTGATAAACAATTACTATTGAAAATAAGTGCTTTCTTAAAATTAGCATCTGTTAGTCTACATTTTCTAAAATAAACTGTATCTATAGTTAATAGTCCTAAAAAATGTTAATAGGCCTGAAAAATGGTATTGACAGCTAGCAAGCCTTCCAATTTGATGAAGTTATGGTGAAGGGTGCTATGCAGGTTGCTGTTGAATCTGTATTTATCATCCTTTTAATCATCTGGAAAAGGGGGAAATTACGTTAGTTTCATAGGTAGTTTTGCAAGCAGAAAGGCTAAAGGACCATGAAACAGAAAAGATAGAAATATTTAAGGTGTCTAGAAAACTAAAGAAATAAACACAGATGAGGAGGTAAAGATGAAGCAGGTAAACGGTAACAAGCATTTGTTTTCAGCATTCCTTATGTTCTAGACACTCATTCATGACTTGTCACATGTTATTTACATGCAACGAAAGCCCACAGATAAAGATATTCTAAATTCCATTTTTAAAATGAGGAAACTAGGGTTCAGTGAAGTGAAGCAACTTGCTCAAGCTGACACAACTTGCAGGGCCCAGTTTCCAGCTCAGACCTTTCTGATGCCAAAAGCCTCGTTCTCTTCCAATCTGCCAATCAGCTGGTGAGGATGTCCAGCTGCTCCCTCCCCCTTCCTTCCTGTGCCTAGCCTCTGTCAAGGATGGGACTTACAGCCTTGCCCGAGTGCGTCTGCAGACTGCTGAGCACCAGTGAGCGCAACCTCGCTCTCTCGCCACCACTCATCTCACTGGAATTGATGGGCCTTCGAGGACCACAGTCTCACAAAGATTATGAACAAGTACAAGAGGAGGAAAATGAAGCTGACATTTACTGTAATCCTACAAGGAATCATCATTCCTTTTTTAAAGATGGGGAAAAACTTGGAGAGGTTACAAAATTTTCCCCAGGTTACAGAGCTAATGAGCTTGCAGTCAGGTCTGATCAGACCCCATGTTCTTCAGAAGCTATCGTACCTAGCACTTTTAAAAGGATTAAGGATTAAAACATACCTTTTCAACAGACAAACTGAAATTTACAACAGTAACTCATGCTCTTAGTGATTCTATTTTCCCCCAACATTTTATTAGGAAAATTGTGAAACAGAAAAGTCAAAACAATTCTATAGTGAATGCCCTTATACCACCTAAATTTTACATTAACATTTTGCTATATTTGTAATAACATCTCTATCCATGTATACATCTGTTTTCATTCATCAATGTAGCTTATTTTGTTAATGCATTTCAAAATAAGTTGCAGAAATATAGCTGATTCTATTTTAAAGGGAAAGTTTTGCTTGAATAACTCTTAACATTGGACTTCTAAAAAATTACTTATTCATATAAAAGGTGGTCTCAAAGCTACACCAGCTATAGTTTATGAGGGTTTTTTACTACCATTCACAAATTCTGTCAGCAAGTAACCTTAGAATTTACTCCAAACACCCGTGCTGAAATTAATGTAAATTAAAACAGCTGTTTAATAAAAGTTACACTCACTTGACTGGGATAGAATTTAACGGTTTTAAAGCAAATCAATTTTAACCACTTCATTTTTCAAAGATTTATATTCTCAAAATATTAGAATTCCATAATATTAATAATTCTAATATTATTTTTAAATTCCACAATAATTTACATTACAGAGTCTCAAAAACAGATTAAATCATTAGTACCAAATAAACAGTACTTGTAGCAAGCCTTAGAAACTTATTCCAGGATTTCATCTGAAATTGATTATCTTACTCTATATTCTTCCTGGTAAGTACAAATGAATTAATTCCCCAACTATCCGTGGCATGAAAGAGGCCATCAATCTTCCCTTCAAATCTGTTAAGGAGGAGATAGATGAGAGCAGAGGGCTGGCATATTGACTTTCAAGGCCAATTCTAAAAATTGGTTTATAAGTGGTTGTCAGCCAATTACAGGGCCAAAAGATAAGTCAAAACTCTATTATTTCCAATGAGTATCATTTAATAAACACCTTTTTAAAAATCTAAAATCTGAAACAATACTTTTGTCAAAGAACAATTAAAAACAAAATAACTTATATTACTATTCTGCAACTAAATACAGTCCTTTTGCACTATAGATACTATTCTAAATCCTCAATATATCCCTGCAAGGAACCACCCGAAAGAAACAGTAAGCTGAAATTAAGTATATTTTATAAGTCACAAAATGAGTTCAATCCTGAAAAAGGAGAAGAAAAAAAGTCATTCTCTCCCTTGGTATAGAAAACCTACCAAATCATTCCAAATAAAAACGAAATGAGAATGTAATCTTTGCTTATAAAGCACTTTCTTTTTCTGAAAGTTCAAAGTGTTTTAATTAGAAATCGGTTATTTTCGTAACTATGCCTGTTTCTGAGTGCCACATACTTTTTCTCTTAGTATAGTTTTTCTTTCTCTCAATGAGTCACCCCAGAAAATGCCAAAACTGAAGAAAAAAATAACCATCATGTAAAATAAATTATAACTACTACATACCATACCAATCATAATGAATTCAATAACTTTCTCAATAACAGCAACTGGGAGAAATATGAGTTTTAATCCACACGTTCCACTTTATTAATTTCTCTATCATAGCATTTGCCTAAACAAATAATCACTACTTTGGCTTCATAATTTGGCCTGGACACCCACCACTGCAAGCAAAGGGAAAAAAAACATTTTTGATGGCTCATTCAAATGGAAAAACCATATATCAGAGGTTATTGTGTAAAACCTCAGTACTTGTGATGGAAAGCGCAGTTTGGCAGAACACATTTAATTAGTCTTGGCTCTTTAAAATATTAAATACTCAGTTATAATTACATTACAGTTTTGTCTTATAACTTAAAACACAGAAGAAATTTCAAAGTCAACCCTTCCTTGCTTCACCCCCTTTTTTTCCTACATTAGAGAAAAATATATTAAAAGACAAGGTCAAAGAAGAATAGAATCAAACAAAAACCAAATAAACGAAATAACTTATTTCTCCTCACAATATCAAATCTTTTAGTAACTATCTGAAGTCTCTATTACATATAAATTACATACACTGTTATATGTACATTATACACAATAATTTACAATATATATACTATATATACCAAATATTCGATATTTTCATAATTTACACTAAAAATCTAAGTAAACTGCTAAATCATAGTTATTTTTTTCAGTATTTTAAAAATAAAAGTAATATTCTAAATGTTATTACATAATAATATCTGTTACTAATAGTGACCATTTATTGTGTATATACAAGGTGCCAGTCTCTTTCTTGTATATTTGTTCATTTGATCTCAGCAGCCCGACAAAGGAAAGCATTATCCTCATTTTACCATGAGCAATTTAAGTTATCCAGAGGTTAAGTAAATAGCTGAAGAACACCCAGTAAATGAAAGGTCTGGCATTCAATTCTATGTCTAGTGATACCAATATCTAGAGTCTAATACTTGTTCCTCTTCCACAATACCAAATTACCACAATGCAGAGCCAGACCTCACAAAGGTCTACAGAAGTGGGAGTCCCCAGTACCAGAAAAGGAAATACTCTGTTTCGACCACAGAATTGTGTTTTGAGGGTTCCTTACATATTTTGGTCTGACTTTTTTAAAAAACAAACTAGTGGGGTTAGAATCAGTAGTGAGTGACCTAATGTGGACAAAATCCTCACCATCACCACTAAGCAGGGTTGTGATTTAAAATAATGGCTGGAGCTGGAAGGTGCCTTAGCTATCAACCTACAAAAGAGACTGGTGGCCTCTCAAATGGAGAAATATAGTGAGGGACATCCCAACATAAGCTAGTATCTAGTATGGACTGAATTTTTGTGTCATCCCAAAAATTCTTATGTTGAAGCTTTAATCCTCAACATGACGGTATTAGGAGACGGGGCCTTGGAAATTAATTAGGATTAGATGAGGTCATGGGGGTGGAGTCCCCATGATGGAATTAGTGCCCTTATAAGAAAAGGAAAACACACCAGAGCTTCCCTTCTCTGCCATGTGAGGACACAGCAAGGTGGTGGTCATCTGCAAGCCAGAAAGACAGTCCACACCAAGAACCGAATCTTCTGGCATCTTGATCTTAGACTTCCCAGCCTTCAGAACTGTGATAAATAAATATCTGTTGTTCAAGCTGCCCAAGTCTATTACATTTTGTTATAGCAGCCCAAGCTAAGACAATACCTTACTACCTTATGTCCTGCTCCATCACATAAAAATCCATGGTGGTAAAGGTTTTTGGTCATTTGCTTTATCAAACATCTTTAACAGGGTAGGGTGATATGCTTGCAGATTAAAGTAAGAATTAACCATTAATTGCCTTACTGACTATACCAAAGACTACCAATACTGCTGATATCTTTGATTAGTTTGAAATATTGGAAGTCTTATAATTCAGGTTGGGTCAGCATCAAATCTTTTCTTTATTAAAATCTTTAATTGGCTAATTTTATAAACAATTTGTCAAAAAACAAATATAATAGCCTTTCAGATAAATTAGTAAGAAAGGGTACCACAAGTGATTGTGTCAAGACAAGTTCATTTAAGAAGGAGAAATTTCTTGTGGGCAGTATCTATTTAACAATCAAATTTTCCTTTTTGAACTGTCATTGGCCAAATTTTGCACCACATAAAAAGAAAGGCCAGTTGGAGAAAAAAAGCAAAAACATGGCAGCTATATTCAATTTAGTCAGTTTTTCACAACATTTTTAATATAAATTTGAAAGTTTGAGCAGACCACAATGACAGGAAGTTCTTAAATTTTTAAATTGTCTTACATAAATTTGTCCAGGATCTTCTGATCACTAGCTGTTATTCTAACAAAACCAAAATAATTTTAAAGAAAAGAAATTTAAACTAACAAGCACCAGCAGAGCTTCAGTGCAGAAAGCAAAAGCAGTTATTTACATAAGGATAGATGTTGCATAGTTTTAGAAGTGATTTTATATACAGTATCTCACATTTATTCCTCACAGTAACCCCATACAAAGGGTCTTATATTTATCAGCTTTGTAAATTAGGTAATGAGATTTTAAAAGTTGAAGAACTTGTCAAAAGTCACACTGAGCTGTGACTACATCCCAAATCTTCTGATTCTTATCTTCATGCTCTAAAAATCCACCCTTATCCGCCAGGACTTCCAGCAATTGGAGACAAGAAAAGGCAGCCGAGAGGTCCCTAGGGTTTAATCCAGAGTGGAGATATGTGGATTGGGGAATGAATTCACAAGAGGCTCCCCAGTACCTCCTTCCACCAGGGGGACTACTAGCTCCAGTTTTGTAAAGATTCTTGTGGGTATGTCCTAAAAGTCAGAGGATCTTATAGGAATCTTCATTAACTCTAAAGTCTCCTGCCTGGAAAACCCAGGCTACTGCCCCACAGCAAATCCTTACCAGGTTTTCAGGGAATGAAATCTATTCTATACGCAACAGTCACAAAATCCCTAATTATATTCATTTTTATTGTTATTTTACATGTGACATCTACAGAAACACTCTGCTTTTCACATAGGAATTAGAATGTGCCACTCCTCTCTCAATATGGTACCAAGGATACAGCCCTAAATAAAAGCAGAAAGCCCCCAAATATTTGTTTAATGATGATCTACAGCTAAAAATAAAAGCAAGTCTTATTCTTTGGCTGGAATTATGGGCCACACCACATCCTAAAAAATTAAATCTGAGATACACTGAAAGGTCTGCACCTTTATATATGAAATCTGAAAAGGAAAGATAGGACATAAAAGCTACAAGTATGGACAAGATTTAGATGATAAAATTAATAGTAAATGCAATAACTGAATATTAGCTCCCAAAAGAGTTCATGTGCATTTATACTAGATTAATTTTTTAAAAATACAGTGTCCAGAATCAAGGAGGTTAGAGTTCTAATCTATTTATTCCATACTAGAGTACTGCACTTGCTGTCAGACTTAATGATTGATCCTGATAAACAAGACCTCATCTGTAACAGAGGGCAGTAAGAACAGAAACCAAGATCATACATGAGAAGGGCATCAGTTAAATCCATTAGAGCTGCCTCAAAACAATGTATTTCCCTCAGTAGTTAGCAGTATTGGCTCAACCAAATGCCATGAAGGGCTCACAGCAGAACAAATTCAAGCACTGGAAAAGGGAGTCGTGTCACATTAGTGGTTCCGAAATGGACCAGCTATGTCAGAATCATCTAGAATGCTTAATGAAAATGTGTATTGCTGAGTCCCACCTCATATCTAATGAATTAGGAATTCCAAGGTCTAACTACTATGCACATGTATTTTTTTAGAAGTATGTCAGGTGGTTCTGGAATTCTATGATTCATTAAAAAGTTCATTTAAAAATTCATTAAAAATACCACATTAATTAAAATTGTGGCACTCTTTTCTAAATAGTAAAGTCATACCTAAGTGACTCTTTTTCCATTTTGTCAGCATATTAGAGGAATATCTAAACTAAAAAACTATAAAGAGAAAAGAAACAATTCTTCTGCAAAATACTGCAAAATTACGAATACAGGTTTGCATGTATTATAGATCTTACAAAATAATGTATTAATACATAATCCATTCCAGTGAAAGAAATAAATTATACTTGACATACTTGAAAAAGATTTTTAAAAAAAAAAAGAACAAAATCTGTACAAGTTAATTTTCATTACTCTCATTTTAAAAACTTACTAGCAGTAATTAAAAGGTATTAATAGTTCCTCCAATTATTTATTACATTCTGACTGAACTCCATCCAAACACTCCTTGTGTACTGCAATGCCAATAATAAAGGCGTGTGCTCCACCATGGAGTTTCTGATAGAGTAGCTACAAGAAAACCTAATTGAAAAAATACAAGTTAAGTGAAGCACATATGATGTTATAAGGAAATTTTAAAATACAGAAGAAAATCTCCATTTCCTTATTATTACTGAGGTACAAACAAATTCCTACCTCATTTGTTTTAAGGGTAGTTGAATGTTAAATTTACTGAAGTTGGTTAACTGCACTGTGGTTATGTAAGAGATATCCCAATTTAGGAAATATATGCTGAAGTATTTAGGAGTAAAGGGATATGATGCAGATAACTTACCCTCAAGTAGTTAAAAAAAAAAATCATGTGTGCTTATGTGTGTGTAGGATGAGAGACAGAGAGGGAGAAAATATAAATGACAAAACATGGGATAAAATGTTAAAAATAAACCTGGATAAAGGTATATAGAGGTTTTTGTAATATTTTTAGTTTTAGAACTTTTCTATATGTGTGCACTTATTTCAAAATGAAAAGATTTGTAGAAAGTAGAAGAATGGAGATAAATGGGGAAAAAAGAATGTTGATCATGCTTGAAGATGGGTTATGGGTAGATGGGGATTCATTCTTCCACTATCTCTACTCTGTACATCTTCGGAGTTTTCCATAATAAAACATCAGAGAAGAAAAATAAGGAGTGGATGAAATCATGTATGTTAAGTGGCTACTACAGTGCCTGGCAAACGGAAGACTCGGTAAATGACAGACGCTATATAACTGAGTTCACATCTAAAGTGTAGACAAGTATTCACTTTTGGTATTTAATTATACACAAGTATTTACTGGCAGTCCACAGATGTAGGGTGCTCTCCTGGACTGCAGCAGACACCCATGCAAGTCAAGAAGCAGCTTACAACACTCAAGACTCAAGTGATCACGACCACAAAAGGCAAATCAGCAAAAAGCTCAGGAGTCATGGAACTAAGCTCAAATATAAGCCAACATCATCTCTTTCCTATGTAATCTTAAGACAAAATAAAATGCAATAACTAGGAACAACTCTTCATCTATCCTATTAAGAGTAAAACCATCTATTTCGGATAGATGAGCTTGCTGTGAAAATAAAGTGAGATGCTCAAAAAGGTGCTCTCTAAACTCGTGTTACATAAACACTAGCTTTCATTGTGTTGTACGCAGAGCCAACGTGGGGAGAATGATGAGAGTACGTAAGTAACTACAACACAGAGTGTTAAGTGTCACGGGAAAAGATCACTAGAGGGGCAAAGGAAGTCTTTATGGAGTAGGCAGAGCCTACTCCAAGGACCTTAATGGAAGCATGGGCAGGAAATCAACAGTCAGAAAGAGGCGGCAGTGGGACTTGAAGTTATGAAACACCCAAGTGAAGGCATGAAAAGGGGAGAGTGTCAGGATGCAATGAAGTAATAGAATCTTTCCTAGAGTCTGGGAAACAAACAGTAGAATAACCAAAAATACATCTGTAAAAGTGAGAAGAAATTGGAGAAGGCCTTGCCTGACTCCTAGGAGTGTCCAGGCATGTGGCTCACTAGTCATCCGGACTCCAGTTCTACTGCAAGGATTCTTCTCTTCTCCTACCAATGCCAACAAAACTTAACTGTCCAAAACTGTGAACTTTTTTAAAATAAGGCACTCTGTTTCAAAGGAAATAATTTAAGCAAAACATACAAAGTACATACTGCTATAAAAGGAAATGCTTGCTATATCCAGGAAAAATTCAATCCCAATAAAAATGAACATAATCCAAAAGAGTTTATAATTTACATTTGGCTTTGGAATGTAAATTTTTTCAATGAGGAACTTCCAAGTCATATTTTTTCAAGCCAATACTAAAGTAAGAAAATTCCTTAACTACCAACCAAAAGATCATCAAAAGTGATCACACAACTAAAGTCAAATTTTGGCAGCTTGATTGACTTTCCTGGAATGTAGTTTAATTTAAAATTACATGACTATGATCATTTTTACATTTCATTTTGCCCACGGTTACGTAGCTGTGCTTTTTACGAGAGTGTCCTTTTGTTGTTTTTTATAATCCTTTGAGTCAGATACTGCGAAATAATGAATCTATAATTAATCTATTTTGATTTACACTTTTATATGAATAGTTTTATGAAGATTTAGGAAGAAAGCTATGTAAAATATCTTGTGACTATAGTACATTAAAAACCATAAATCTATTTTAACATGCTTCACTGAATATTAAATTTTTAAATGGTGAGAAAAAACACCATAGAAAGTTATGTGGAAATAATCTCAGAGATCATCCACCCCAATCAACCTTAACATCAGATAGACAAGGAAACTAAAAGCTAGGAAAATTAAAGGAATTCCTTACAATATGCTGCTATCTAGTCAGGAACAGCTCTAAAATTTAAATTCAAGTTTTTAGGCATCTGAAACACTAACGACACTGTATTCAATACTGGGCCTTCCTTTTGATATGGCACATAACTGAAAGAAAAATCAAAAACTATGTACAAATCTATGTTTCCTTTAAAAAAAAACAAAAACTGCCAAGTATTCAAATGTTTTAAAGAAAGCAATTATGAACTTAAACTGTCTCCCCTCAAAAAACTTCTAACCATACCAGAGTATTGGAAAATACTCAGCTTTAAATACTTATACCAGTTTAATAATCAAAAAAAGAAAACACTAACAGATTAATTAAGCCTTCCCATGGTACACAAAAAGTCATTCTTCGTCCGAAATAATGAGAGCACTGGATAGGAATAACTCAAAGGAACCTATGCAGGTTTGAAATTCTAGGTAGGCTGCTCAGCATGAAGGGAGAGAGAGATCACAAATGTGATTCAATTCATAGTATCAAAAGAAGTCAAAGGAAGACAAATTTAAGACAGTGGTTTACTGATCAATTCCTTAAATCAACAGAACAAGTCTACTATTTTTTTAAGAGGTCTTTGAATCCAAAGAAGTGTCCAAGACTTAGTATCTAATAAGTTATCCCACAGTGCTGCCATTTCATAGCAAACTGATGTCCCAGGCTGAGTGTGGAGGGCACACCACACCCATAATTCAGCTGTGGAATCAGCTCCACCTGAACCCTGCACTACGTGATTAAGCAGAAAGCAAAAGGAAGGAGCACCCAGGCAGACTTCACGAATGCCGAAGTGTCACTCTAGTTTTCGTGTCTTCTTCAGAATAAAGCAAAAGTTCCATTTATATAACCTCAAGTGAACAAGGCCCGCCACGCTAACAACGGGGAGAATCAGAGGTTCTTGCACTTCTATTGCCTTTAGGTGTGAACCAGAAATGAGGACTTATTGTAAGGTAGGGAAGGGCTTTCTTCAGTTATGAAATCTGCACCCAATCGGAAAAACTCAAGTTTGTACCACTTCAGAGTTTATTACAAAACTCTTCAAAATGTGCCAATTTGTCACTGAAAAAAAGCACTGAGTACAATAGGAAAACTACACTTAGTAATATGAAATCCTAACCAAAAAATAGCCTAAAATAACCTAAAATAAAAATATTTCTTCTTATAACAGAAACAGAAAAAAGTTTCAAAAGGCTCAATCTTAATTTTATTGTATAGCCAGAACTCATGCAACATGCATATTTATGCATAAACGTTCTTCCTGAAAAATAGTTTTGTAGGTAAATAATCTATTCATTACTGCATATATTTAACATAAATCACTGCACAGAATGGAAAGATTAGTATTTTAATTACTTTTCATTTTCACATTTAGCCAGCTGTGCAGATTCAATATAACTATTAATGGCAGCAGCCAAGTGAACAGAATTTACTATGCCTTATTAGACAAAATTTATGTACACCAAGGAACTGAAAAAATCTGGTAAGACTTACTTGCTACTCCTGATGCAAGTCCATAAAGTAGTCCTCCCCCATCCGACTGCTGAGAAAAAACATGGGCTCCTGGAGGAGGTGGCTTTTCTTGTCTGATAAAGTTATACAGTAAGGTTTTCACAAGTTTGCTGGTGTATGGAAGACTACACAAAAAGGAAAAAAAAAATCAAACTTACATTAGATATAGGGGTCATCTAATTCTGCATAATGGCACATAAATAATTCTGCTATTAATAATATCTATTAATATAAAAGAGTTGATAGCACAATTCAAAGAAATCTAGCATTGTCATGTAACGGCAAAGATCATGGGCTTTAAAGATCAATTTTGAGGCTTAACTCTGACTTTGCCTCTTACCACACCATAAGACGTTGGTCAAAT
This sequence comes from Indri indri, assembly GCA_004363605.1. Taxonomy (NCBI): domain Eukaryota; kingdom Metazoa; phylum Chordata; class Mammalia; order Primates; family Indriidae; genus Indri; species Indri indri. Next base: position 24,761 of record RJWJ010012762.1, read on the forward strand.
CACAAACTCTTGAGCTTCAGTTACTTTATTTGTATTCTCTATAACATGGTGAGATATTATAAATTTTGTGCATAATACATTACGTGGCACCTGAAGGAACGTAGTAATACAAAATCAGCAGGAAAAGCAAGAACTAAAAAATAATAAGGCTACACTTTTTCAGTATGAAATTATTCAATTTATTCAATTACTCAACTGGCGATCAAGCAATTCCTACAATCTAGAGTAAACTTTTTATGACTCTTGAATGCACTATTGAGGCTTTTTAGATATAGTTTCCAAGGTGAATGACAAAAACCAGTAAAGAACATATTACGGTTTAAATATTTGGCATTATAGTGATACTATAAAAACCTTACTTAGAAAATAAGAAGATTCACATCTTCTATGTCTATTAAAAAGGCAACTTCAACACTTCCAGCATTGTAAGGAACGAAGTTCACAGCAAGGTGCACACAGCCCCACAGTGCTAAGCATTACGTCAAACCAAGCTCATTTTGAGTGTCACTGTCAGAGAGGGTTCAGATGCAAACCTTCCAATTCCAAAGCCCATGCCCTTCCCCTCTTATCAGTGATTTTCAAATATGTTCAAAAAACATATGTGCCACAGGTACCATATCAGGGTAGCAAGAGGGATATGGAGATGACAAAGCTTACCTAAGAACTTTAATCCAGGGTACTTTATTTGGATTTGCTTTATATTTAAAGTTTCGTGAAGATTATGTGAATACAAAGGTAAGGTGTGTGCATATGTATTATTTAATAGTTTTCTATTCCCATCTCCGCCCCCTTGGAGATTGTAAAATTCTGCTCAGGAGCATAGCCCCACAGGCTAACACATGCCTGGCACATGGTCAGCACACAGTATTTGTAGACTCAATGAAAGCAGGAACACATAGAGAAGAGGCTGCTGGAGTAGTCCAAACATGTAGTGATGGGACATAGATTATAGTACAGCAGTTTTAAAGGGACTGGTGAGAAGGGGAAGACACAAAAATAACTTGAATAAAAAAATATGACTTGACTGCTTAGACACAGAGAATGAAGGAGAAGAAAAAAAGAGGATTTAGTGTTTCAGTTCTGCAATGCAACCACTAGAGAAGGTAACGAAGCTGGGGAACAGGAGGGACAGCGGGGATAGGTAGACTGGACAGGAACACAGGATTTGATTCCTTACGCATCGGATGTGAAGTAACGACAGAACAACCAGAGGAAACATCAATGCTCGGATAAGAGGACAAGACTAGAAATACAGGCCGGGCATGGTGGCTCATGCCTGTAATCCTAGCACTCTGGGAGGCCAAGGCGGGAGGATCATTTGAGCTCAGGAGTTCGAGACCAGCCTGAGCAAGAGCGAGACCCCGTCTCTACTAAAATTATAAAGAAATTAGCTGGACAACTAAAAATATATAGAAAAAATTAGCCGGGCATGGTGGTGCGTGCCTGTAGTCCCAGCTACCTGGGAGGCTGAGGCAGGAGGATCGCTTGAGCCCAGGGGTTTGAGGTTGCTGTGAGCTAGGCTGACGCCATGGCACTCTAGCCCAGGCAACAGAGTGAGACTCTGTCTCAAAAAAAAAAAAAAAAAAAAAAAAAAAAAAAAAAAAAAAAAAAAAGACTAGAAATACACACTTACACAATTAAACACCTAAATATATTTAAAATAGAAACATACCATGGACCTCGCATCAAATATTTGTGGCTGATGCTCTGTCGCAAAACTTCCTTGTGGAAGAGTTGGCAGGAAAGGAAAACCACCATTGTCGATATCGCTTCTACTGATATTTCATATGTAATATCTCTGGAGAAGGGAGAAGAAAACAGAATAATGATCACTTTGCAGGATATAAGATAATATTCTTTTCTAAATAAACTGCACATGAAAAAACTCAAATCTAAATATTCAACATTTTCAGGTTATTGAAAAATAACATAAAAATCAAATCATGTAAAAAAACAAAACTCCTTCCCAGTCATTAGCTCTTTTATTTGGGTCGGGTATCCATTATTTCCCCATTTTCCATTTCCCATCTCCTATTAAATGACAAGTTGCCAGCAGTGTTCTGCTTTGAAGATCCACTCTAGACCACTATGATCATCTCTGTTTAGTAACAATACGGAAACAAATACTCAAACACTGTACAACTGAAGAGACCTCACAGTGTAGGGAAGAAAACAATGCCTTTTGGTACTAATAATCACTTTACAATCTGAACAATGGTACACCCTACAGATCTTTTGTCTGTAGGGTCCATCTTCTCAAGGCCAACTTTGCATGTTCAGCAAAATATTAACAGTAAATAAATTATTCCTGTTTTATTAAGCATATTCCTATTATGACGGACTACCCTGTCCTCCCCAGATCATTAATCTGTTTTAGAAACAAATCTTATATCAAATAAAAAGGAAAAGTTTCAGCTGAGCAAAAAGCACACACAGGAATAAATGTTATCCAGGAGTTTTCGGTCGCTGCAAAAGTTTAAACAGAATTATAATGCGAAACAGTAACATGTTAAAGACCAGGAGAGTAGAAACCTCAACAATACATCAAAGAGAGCAACAGCTCCAAAAGAATATCAAAATATTTTTATAAAACTGAAATATTCATGAAAAGTTCAAAGAAAAGTACTTAAACCCTGCTTAAATGAAGGCTCATTAAACAAATTAAAGATGACTTGGATCCTGAACTGGACAAGCTTAAATTCTACCAGATATTGTAAGGAATTATTTGTGATGCAGATGTATTTAAAAAACAAAGTATATAAAACACAAGAAGAGGCCCATGCAATTGACCTTGCTGTGTAATGAATAAATCTGTTCTACTCAGAAATCTGACTTTTAAAGTATTACAGAACAATTCTCTCTCCTGAAATTTCTATAATTACTATTGAAATATTAACTACATAAAAAGCAATTCTTGTATTTGTTCTTATTCATGAACTGAATAAAAGACAAACCTGATGTTTCAGGTCATGTTATGATTCATCAATGATGATTTCAGTGCTCGGAACTGAAAAAGATTGTGTATTATAATAATCATTCATTCATATAGCCCGTGCCTCTCAGGAATCCACACACTAGTCAGTTGGCTAGGCTTTCCAGTCGGGTCAGAGTTTAAAGTCAAATCCTGAAGGAACAAATACCTTGCCACGGTTAAAGCCTACCTAGGTAGGTAGGTAGATGACTACCTCCAATACGTTTGCAAATATATTCAGTCATTGCATCAATAACCAATAATCGGCTGCAGTTGTTTACAATTTAACAGCTTACTCTATGTCCCAGATCCAGAAACAAATTGTTTTAGTTTGTTTAAAGTAAAAACTATGACTATTAAATACTAGGTCTAATAACCTTGGGGAAAGAGTGTGTGTTCAGAACAGAGGGTTGCTCTCCTCCAAAATGAATTGGGCCAAACAGAATCACAAGTGGGAGAACAGAAAAAGCGTTAACCCTTGGATCAATTATCCTCTCTTACGATGAAATTTTGTATCATAAATGGTATTGAAGATGACTGATATTTTTAAAAAGTCAGCTTCAAAATAAGAAAACCAAACTTGAGTTCTGCCCATCTGGGAAAAAAAATGATATAAACAGAAAAACCTATGAAATAGCCATTGAAGAAATACATTTTAAAGATACACATGGGTATAATGCAATTACTCATCAATTGCTGCTTCCCAGTTACTATGTTCCCTCAGATCTCCCAAAACCGTGTGATGGCTCCAACTTCCCCTTCTGTGCCCAAACCGCTTGGCTAACGCATAGTCATCATTCAAGACTGTGGACTAGCTTCACCCCTTCCAGAAAACCTTCCCTGATCCACCAGGCAGGTTAACGGGGTTCCTATTGTATATATACTTTAAACACCATTATTATGATGCTTTTTATACTCTGTAGTCTACATCATATAAGACAATAAACGTTGAATTAAAAAATTCAGGCCAGGCGCAGTGGCTCACGCCTGTAATCCTAGCACTCTGGGAGGCCGAGGTGGGTGGATTGTTTGAGCTCAGGAGTTCGAGACCAGCCTGAGCAAGAGCGAGACCCCATCTCTACTAAAAATAGAAAGAAATTGATCGGACAACTAAAAATATATAGAAAAAATTAGCCGGGCATGGTGGCGCACGCCTGTAGTCCCAGCTACTCGGGAGGCTGAGGCAGAAGGATCGTTTGAGCCCAAGAGTTTGAGGTTGCTGTGAGCTAGGCTGACGCCACGGCACTCTGGCCTGAGCAAAAGAGTGAGACTCTGTCTCAGAAAAAAGAAAAAATTCAACTGATAGTACAAAATAAATGAAAAATATAATAAATCATGGCTTAAATATTAACTTATAGAATGATAAAATATTTAAAGAAAATACAGGGGTTGAGGTTAGTTCCATTTTCAACAGTAATGGACAGGAAATTCGTAAGAACTTTCCTGATGATGTCAGCAAAAAGCACTAGGGGGCAGAGGGAGGCAGAAAGGTCACTTCCTAAAAGCACCAAAGAGCCAACAAAATATTTAAGGATTATAAGGCCAAGATTTCAGGCACTAGGAAAATCTGGAGCTCATCCTGACATCTGGAATTGCTGTGGCCCAGGGCATGTTTACTGATCCATAAGAGATAGCTAGAAATCTGAGTAGGGCTTTTGGCAGGGTTGAGGTCTGGGGGACAAAAGCTGGAGTCCAAGGGTTCGAGCCCCGGTAATCTGTAACAATCCAGATCAAGCAGGTTCCACTTAGTAACATCACCCACAGGACCATGCAGGGAGGGAAACTCTGTTAACCTTTGCCTGTGCTTCAAAGTTTGCTCCAGTTGTCACAATTTCCCACCACAGAAAAGTGAGAAAAACGCACTCCAAGGCAAGTGTTTTTGGGTTTTTTTGTTTGTTTGTTTTTGAGACAGGGTCTCACTCTGTTGTCCAGGTTTGAGTGCAGTGGCACTATCATAGCTCACTGCAGCCTCAGACTCCTGGGTTCAAGTGATCCTCCTGCCTCAGTCTCCCGAGCAGCTACGACTATAGGTGCGTGCCACCATGCTCGGCTAATTTTGTTTTGTTTTTTTGTAGAGACAAGACATATTGCCTGGGTTGGTCTCAACCTCCTGGCCTCATGCTATATCCCCCCCACCTTGGCCTCCCAAAGTGCTAGAATTACAGGTGTGAGCCACCACGCCTGGCCATTTCTTTTTAAATAATGTAAAAGCTGCATGTATCGCTTCTTCTGGTATACCCAACACCTAGCTACAAGGAAGCCTGTGAAATGCCATCTCTACCAGGACAGCTATTGCCCAGCTGAGCTCTTAATACTAAAATAGTAAAGAAGAGGATAATGAATTTGGGGGACTACTGACAATCTATGACAGGTGTGTTACAATTTTAAGTAAGATGACCTCAATATGACATTTGAGCAAAGACTTGAAAGAAGTATGGAGGCAAGGGAAGAGAACTCCAGGTAGAGGGACCAGCACATGCAACGGCCCTGAGGTAAGAACATGCCTAGTATATTTAAAGAACAGCACAGAGATCAGTGAGGCTAGAATAGAATGTGTAAGAAGGAGAGTAGTAAGACATAAGGTCAAAAAAGTAATAAGAAGCCAGTTTATAGATCCTAAAGCCTAAACACTATGAAAGATTGATAAATTCAAATTGTTCAAATTCATTTTTAAAAATTCATCATTTCAAAAACAAAAATATACTATAAGCAAATAAGTCAAAGGGCAAACTGAAAAAAATATATACTTTAAATTCATGTCACAAGGGCTAATCTTTCTAATACAAAAAGGGTCTTAGAAACAGATACAATAGAGGCTCCAATACAAAAATGAGCCAAGGATATGAGCAAAAAAAAAAAGAAATGTTAATAGCCTCAATGTCTATCAATATGGTAGTGACTAAATACATTTTGATATTGACCTACGACAGAGTATTTCTAGTTTTAAGGAAGAATGAGTAAGGATGTGGAGAAATCAAAACTCTCATACACAGCTGGTAGGACTGTAAAATGGTGAAGCCACTACAGAAAAGGTTTGGCAGTTAACCCAAACTGTTAAACACAGAGTTACCATGTCACCTAGCAATTCTACTCCTAGATATATACCCGAAAGAACTGAAAACGTATGTCCACACAAAAACTTGTATATGAATGCTCACGGCAGCATTATTAATAATGGCCAAAAAGTAGACATGTCTATCAACTGATGAATGGATAAACAAAATGTGATAGATAGATACAATGGAATACTTCTCAGCAATAAAAAGGAATGATGTACTGATAAATGCTGTAACACGGATGAACCTTGAACACATTAAATGAAGTAAAAGAAGCCAGACACGAAAGCCACATATTGTACGATTTATATATAAAATGTCCAGAATAGGCAAATCCATAAGACAGAAAGCAGATGAGTGGTTGCCGGGGTAGAGGGGAGGGACAAATGAGGAGTGACTGCTAATGAGCATGGAGTTTCTCTTTGGGGTAATGAAATGTTCTGGAATTAGACAGTGGTATGGGTTTCACAACTTTGTGACTGTACCCAAAACCACTCAATTGTATACTTTGAAAGGGTGAATTTTTTAGTATTTGAAATATATCTCGATAAAGTCATTATTTAAAAAAGAAAAATGAGAAAGCTCTCTAAATGCTTGGGTAAAATGACTGCCAGGATAGACTTAACTGGAAAAAGACCAAAGTTCAAAACGATATGTAGAATTTCCTGCCTTTTGTGTGAAAACAGGGTGAAATAAGACTATATTCATAACTGAATATACAGATGCTCCTTGACTTACGATGGGGCTACATCCCAATAAGCCCATCGTAAGTTGAAAATATCGCAAGTCAAAAATTCATTTAAATACAGCTAATCTAACAGACATTAATAGCTTAGCCTAGCCTACCTTAAACATGCTTAAACACTTAGATTAGCCTACAGTTGGGCAAAACCATCTAACACAATGCCTGTTTTGTAACAAAATGTTGACCATCTCATGTAATTTATTGAATACTGTACAGAAAGTAAAAAACAGAATGGCTATATAGGTACTTGAAGTACAGTTTCTGCTGCATGTCTATCACTTTCGTGTCACTGTAAAGTCAAAAATCTTAACTTGAATCATTGTTAAGCTGGGGACCATCTGTATATTTGTAAAAAATTTTAAGAAGATGCGTAAGAAATCAAGAATAGTGGTTAATTACAGAGGCAAAGGGGAGGACCGGCGAGGTGGAGACAAAGATGAGAAGGGAGACTGTTCATGTGCACTTTTATGTGTTGGGATTTTGAACAATATAAATGTATCACATATACAAAAACTAAATTAATCAAGAAAATATAAGATTGCCATAAATTTTAAAAACTGAACTTTTATCAATTAAAATCTGATGATATATAGAAATAAGAGCAAACAAAAATCTAAGTCACCCAAATCGCATTACCGTATGCTGTAGGAGTCACTGATTCAAATTAGCAAAGTTGGGATCTGCTTCTGAGTTCTCTATTAACTCAGTCTGTTCAACAAATAACTTCTCTGGTCTCAGTTTTCTTATTTGTAAATAAGTACATTGGGCAAGATGATCTCGAATGTCATTTCCCGCTATAATTTTCTATAATGCTCAAAAAAAAGGAATTCAAGGCAATGTTAGATTCTTGTGAAAACAAAATTAAAAATATATTAATTGAGCTATCTTAAGAGCCAAATAATCAGGGAAAAGAGCCAGAGAGGCCAATACTTGAAAGCAACCAAAATTCTACCATGCTGAGTGCAGTGGTTTATAAAAGATGAAAAATGTTTTAAGCCAACAGATCTTTCTTGTTTTAATGTCCTCGTATAATCTTCATAAGATTTTCATTACACAATCGCCAAAACAAAGTCAACTTTAAAAAGCCAAAATATTGCTTTGGCTGCCATATTATCCCAAGAACTTTCCACCATCTGGTCTGGAAATGTCCTAGAACAAACTACTGTTGAAGTAAGTTATTAATTTCATGTGAAGAAAAAAGACAGGCGCCATGACCTTGCACTGCTCTGTCTGCTAGGGCACAGTGGAACACTTGGATAAAGACAAAAGCCTTCATGAAATGGGTGTTAGTGTTGGCTAAGGACAAAGTCAATGAATACAGATGAAAAAAACATCCTCCTCTGACTTACTATTGGATAAGAAACCTGATGGTACTGTAAATGGAACATAAGTTTAATAAAAACAACTGACAAGTTCAAAGGATTAAGAAGAAACTTTCGAAATATCAATGTCATGCCAACATGGAGATTCTTAAAGTCAAATATGAGGAAAGGCTAAAACGTGGTATCCTGTATTACAAATACTGTCAATAATAGTATGTTACTATGTTGTTTACTTTTAAAAGTTAACGAATCAAGGACATGATAATACTTCTCATTTATAAAAGTCTTAACACTAGAAGAGAGTACTTGAGAGTTAGGAGTTAAGAAATCTGGATTCTAGTCTCCCAAAAGCCACTCATTACCTTTATCAACCACCTTACTTGTCAACTTCATCATATATAAAAACTAAGGGGGTGGGGTGGACCACAGAGGCTCAAATATCCATTCCATGTTTTTACAGTTTATCAAAAACCAATACTATACCATTTATTTAAAAAAATGCATCCAATGTTTAAAATACAACCAGAGATCTTGAAATAAGTGAAAGTTCAACACAAAAAACAGCTTCTAAAAATATCCTTAAAAGATAAATTGACAGGCAGATTGATAAAATGGATAATGACAAAACAAATATTCCAAAATTGTAATAATTATAGAATCTATGGTGGGTATCTGACATGCAGTTATGCCAACTCAAAATGTAGTATTCATAAACATGAAATAATCAGAGGAAAAGCTCTCAGGAACTAAAAATAATTGCTAAAACTTCATCAAAAGTTAGAAATGGCTTTTAAATATATGAAGAGAGGTTCAACCTCACTTGTATGAGAAAATGCATTATAGAATCACAATATAACTTTGATTTTTAACTTACAAAAAATTTTATAAGATACAATATTAGCAAGGCTCCGTTAAAAGATTTTGGTGGAACTACAATTTGTATAATCTTTTTAGGGAATAAATTTTTACCATATTTGTCACATCTTTACCAAAATTTAAAATATGCACGATACCAACTTTAAGATGCACATAATGGCTATATTTATGTACATTAACGAAGTGAACTTATGTACATGAATGTTCATTTGAGTATTGCTTATAACAGTACAAGATTGGAAGTAAACTAAACAATTTATAAGGGACTCATTAAATAAATTATGATATATTCCTACAACTCATACGTAGCTACTAAGAAAAAAATCAAAGAAGGGCCAGGATTCCTATAATCCTAGCACTTTGAGAGGCTGAAGCAGGAGGATCACTTGAGGTCAGGAGTTCAAGACCAGCCTGGGCAATAGCAAAAGTCTGTCTCTACAAAAATTAAAAAATTAACTGGGTGCGGTAGCACAGGCCTGTAGTCCCAGCTACTCAGGAGGCTGAGGCAGGAAGATCACATGAGCCCAGGAGTTTGAGGTTGCAGTGAGCTATGAGGCCACTCTAGTCCCAGCAACAGGGCGAGACCCTATCTCAAAAAAAAAAAATTGAAGAAGATCTATAGCTACTGATTTGGAAAAAAAATCAAGCTGAAAGTAGAAAAAAAATGGGGCCAGGCACGGTGGCTCACACCTGTAATCTTAGCACTCTGGGAGGCCGAGGTGGGAAGATTGCTTGAGCTCAGCAGTTCGAGACCAGCCTGAGCAAGAGTGAGACCCCGTCTCTACTAAAAATAGAAAAATAAGCTGGGCATCAAGGAGCACAACTGTAGTCCCAGCTTCTTAGGAGGCTGAGGCAGGAGGATTGCTTGAGCCCAGGAGTCTGAGGTTGCTGTGAGGTACAATGATGCCATGGCACTCTACCTGGGGGGACAAAGCAAGACTTTGTCTCCCAAAAAGAAAAACAAAAAAAGGTGAAAAAACCAACTTAAAGAACCGTCTGTATGGTATGAAACCATTATTGTTTAAAACCTTTTTACATGGTATCACTGTACCGGGGAAAGGCACTAAAAGATTAGGGACTAAGGGTCTAAAGTGAGAAGGAGACTTATTTTTCATTGTATACCCTTTTATTTGTCTGATTTTTTTTTCCATGCATGCATATTACCTATTCTAAAATAAATCAAATATTTTAGGACAGAAATTTTAATTAAGACAGGTCAAAAGATAAAAATCAAACTTTCAACAAATTATAATTTTTTTAAAGATGTAAAAAGTTGAGATAAGAGAGAAGTTAAATCTGCAAAGTCTAATATCTAACTTCGACATGAACTTTAGAGATAAGAGAAAAAGAAGGAAAAAGAAATGAACAAATAATACAAAAAACTCCCCAGAGCTGAAGAATACAGATTTTTTAACTGAATAAGCAATCCATAAATGAAAAAATATCACCCACACCCAAACACATCATATTTCAGAATTCTAAAGATTCTAAAGATTCATCATATTTCAGAATTCTAAGATTCTAAAATCATCCACAGAGGAAAAGGAAAGAAAACTTACAAGGCAACGATAATCAGATGTCAGAATTCCCTTTAACAATACTAATAATGTTAGAAGAAAATAAAGGAATGTCTTCAAAACTCTAAGGAATAATGATTCTCAATCAGAAATTTATACCCAGCCTAGCTATTATTCAAATACAAATATAGACATGCAAGGACTAACACTTTCTTAGAAAGCTACATGAAGATGTGCTCCATAAAAAATAAGGGAATAAACCAAAAAAGGTTTTAAAATTTATCCAAGAAACAGTGGAAGCAACCCAAGAAACAGTGAAGCGAAATCCCAGATGACACAGCTACGTGATAGGCTTAGTTAGAAAGCAACCAGTCTAGATTAAAGCAAGGGGACTGAGGACTCTGATGACGGCAGTCCCAAGATTAGATGTAGAGCTTTTAAAAATGAGGCTAAATTGACAAAAAGGAATGAAGTACTGATCCATGCTACAACTAGGATGAGCCATGAAAAAACACTAAGTAAAAGAAGCCAAACACAAAAGGCCACATACAATATGATACCATTTATATGAAACGCCCAAAACAGGCAAATCCCACAGAAACACAAAGCAGATCAGTGGTTGCCAGGGGCTGAGAACGGAGAGTAATTGCTAATGGGCACAGGGTTTCTTCTTGGGGTGGTGAAAATGTTCTGGAATTATTAATAGATAGTGGTGATGGCTGCACAATTATGTGAATATACTAAAATCAGTTAAGGGCACAATTCAAAAGGGTAAATTTTGTGGTATATGAATGCTATCTCAATAAAGCTTTATCTTTAAAAGTGAGGCTAAAATAAAGCAAAACACACACACACACAAAGAAATACCATTAAATTCTAAGAAAAAATTTTATATGACAGGTCACACCATACTTCTTGACTTTAGGGTGAACAAAATCATATATTCCCAATAATGTAAGTACTATTTAATGAATTTCAACTTTTAAGATGAACCTGTACACAAAAGACAGATTGTAAATATTGTCAACTTAATAATGTAGAAGTTAACACCTATTAGAATTGCTAAAAATTAAAAACAAATAAAAAAAAAACCCTGACAATACCAAATATTGGCAAGAATGTAAAGTAACTAGAACTCTCATATACTGCTAAGGGAAATCCCAAATGGTAAGGCACTTTAGAAAACAGTTTATTAAGGTTTTTTAGGGGGAAGGGTTTTTTTAAATTATTTGTATAAATTTATGGCGTACAACTTTGTTACATGGATATAGCGCATGGCAGTGAAGTCAGGGCTTTTAGTGTAGCCATCGCTGGAATAACATACATTGTACCCATTAAGTAATTTCTCATCAACCACTCTGCCACCGCCTCACTCTTCTGAGCCTCCACCGTCTACAGTTTGATAGTTCCTTAAACATATACTTATCATACAACCCAACAAGCCTAGTAGGCAACATTATAGGGAAAGAAAATACATTAGTGGTTGCCAGGGATTGGGAGCTGGGGAAGAGACTGACTACAAGGAGAACAAGGAAATTTGTGGGGAGGAGAGATATGATTGAATTGTTCTATATCATGATTTCAGTGCACATACACAACTGTATGCATTTGTCAAAATGCACACAACAATAGAAAAGATGAATTTTGCTATAGGTAAATTATACCTTCATAAACTTAACTTTAAAAATGATTTTTTAAAAAATCCTGTGCCATTGGAGTGGATTTTTGTAGTTGAAGGTGACTCCCAAGGAATGACCTATGGATTCCTTGGCACAGTTTGATGCCCAAATAATTAACAGCTTTTAGTAATTTACTTTGTTAAACTCTCCCCATGCCTAAATAGATTGATTGGGAGGGTCTAATCTTTTTAAAAGCTTTTTAGGACTTTTTATTGAAGCCAAATATATCTATAGAAAAGTACATAATACTGCAAATGTACAGCTCAATGAGTTCCACAGGGGTGGAACTCTTTAAATTCTAATACTTTCTCTCACCCTAAAAGATTGTCAGGAGGGGATTAAATAGGTCCATAATGTAAAAACAAAAAAGTTCCCAAACTCTTCCCTTGTCAGTTCTTCATAGAGTGGCTTCATTGTTCTGTTTAAAAATGAGTTCTAAAAATAATAAAATATACTAAGAGAAAATTAACACACACACACACATTTCCAAATCGGTTTTGCCATTTGGACTATCCATCCCCTAACTTAGCTCCCATCATGTTGTAAGGGAGATATGTCTATTTTCTGATTTAGGAATTAGTAATATTTTAAAACAAGAGGAAAGATGTGTAGCAAAGATTTAAGAGACACAAAGTTCTGCCTTCCTGTTATTTTTACTGAACTCAACTAATCCCTACCTGTTAGCTTCCTTTTGTGTACTTCGTACAAAGAACAAACTTCAGTAAACTTGTCATGGAAAAAAAAAGTAGACATAAAAGTTGGGAGAGGGAAGAAAGGGAAGAGAACTGAATGAAGGGTGTGGGCACTGATATCTTCAACTTAGAAAGGGAGAGTCAAGTGTTACTGCCTGTCGTTGAACAAACAAAAAAGCATATTATGCAGAAAAACTAAAAACGATAATTTAAATATAGTAAAAGAATACAGCAAGGGGAAATGTGCGAGTAGGCAGAAAGAGACAATCTGACCAGACATCAATAAATAATGAATAAAAAAATAGTGGTACACATTTACATTAGCACACACAAAATGAAATACTTAGGTGTAAGCCTAACAAAATATGTATAATATCTATGAGGAAAACTGCAAAATTCTGATGAAAGAAATTAAAGAACTAAATAAATGGAAAGATATTCCACATTCATGGACAGGAAGACTAAATTTTGTCAAGATTCTTCTCATTGTGATTGATACATTCTCTGCCAACTATGGGTTTCTCCTACCTTCAACTCTTCCAACCACTTGGAGACTTCATTAAAAAAATCATTTATGACTCTTCAGGCTCTTCAACCACCTACTCACTGGTAGCACCAAACGTTGTCAATATTCGAATTTTCCACAATATAACATCTAAGCCAATACTATGAGTCTATGGGTTGAATAAATGTGCATTTTTACATAATGTTATTAAAATTCAGAAACCCTATGAATAAACTGAATTTATAAATACGATTCTTAGTTTCATCCTTCCCAAATATTTCCAAAGTGGATTTTAGATGGATGGAAAGTCCAGCGTGAGGAAGTAACCGCTTGAGCTAATGCCGACCCTCCAAAGTGGATTTTAAAGAAATGCCTCTAAAAATTATATCCTTTTATAGCTTAATAAACAGAGAACACTAAACATAATCAGATCTTCAGCCCTCTAACATTCAAGCTTTGTTCCCTCACACAACATAGCTTCCCCATCCCTAATCTTCCACAAACCCTCTGCTCTACACAAACTGATGTGCTTGTGATTCTCCAAACACATTTTTCACACCAAAGAGGTCCCTATCTAGCTCCTTTCTGCCTCTTCAATGACCTAGCCACTGCTAATCACTCGGCTCCAAATGACTGTGTGGCATTTACCAACTGTTCCTCTCGCTGGGCTATCTTTCTGTCTACCTATCCACCTCTAAGCTCTTCAAGAGCCATACCTTTCTGTGGCCAGGGCCATGACAGTAAATACACACAGTATATTCAAAATAAGTTTTAGAGGATGAATTTAATTAAAAATAATCATCACATTATGAATTTTTATATAGGTAAGAAATACATAAATTATGCTATATGATAATCTAGGGACTACTGAGATATAAAACCAATTGTCCCCAAATGGCCCCAGACTACTCAGCATTCACAACTAATTAATCTACTATTTCCTTAAAAATTGTCAGGTATCAGCCAGCCAGCTCATGCCTATAATCCCAGTACTTTGGGAGGCCAAGGCAGAAGGATCACCGGAGGGCAGACGGAGACCAGCCCACGCAACACAGTGAGACTCCATCTCTACAAAAAAACAAAAACATTAGCTGGGTGGTGGCATGCACCTGCAGTCCTAGCTACTCAGGAGGCTGAGCCAGGAAGATCGCTTAAGCCCAGGAGTTAGAGGTTATAGTGAGCTATACTTGTGCCATTGCACCCCAGCCTGGGCAACACAGTGAAATCCTTTTTTTTTTAAAGTTGTCAGGTATCTTTTCTCAGCATTTCAGCTTCTAGCAGCCCCTTTCTACTACAAATGTCAGTAAGACACCTAGTTGTCATAATGTGCCAATTACAAAGAGCTTTGAGCCACTATACTTGCAATGGAATATACCTTAGCACAATCCTGTTTCTGTATAGACTAGATGCTAAGAAACAAACAAAATGCTTTAAGCACACAGAATAGGTTATATTCCTACTAATTTACTCAGTTAAGAAATTATTTGAGATTCTACCATGTGCCAGGCTAACCTGAATACCAGAGATACAGCAGTGAGCAAACCAAACACTGGCACAAGAAGAGCCCTTGTTTTCGGGGAGATTTCATTCTAATTTTATTGGAGAAATATGAGCAAGAGAGCTAACAGATAGTATGAAAAGTAGTGAAAAGTGGTAAGACAAAAAATAAAGCGTGATCAAAGGACACAGAATGAGAGGGGAGACATTTTGGGGTAGTCGGAGCAGTCATTTCTAAAACACAGACCTCAGAGCAGGAAGCACGGAGGAGGGAGGAACGCGAGCCAGGCAAATACCTGAAGGGACACAGCGACTGCAGGAGGAGAAAGGGCAAAGGCCCTGGAGACAAAATGGGCTGGCATATTCCACAGGAGCAAGGATACCAATGAAGCTGAAGCACAAGCTCCAGGAGCTTAGCAGGTAACATCAGGTACTCCCTATACACTACAAGTAGATTAAGTCACATTACACAAACAGATATACACTCCCTAAAAAGGGCAGTGAAGGTGAACAATTATGAAAATCTCATCTCTATCAATCTATAACTTATGAAAAAACTAGAAAAGGTTTTCTTATATTAAATTATAATTGAAAAATCTACAAGTCAGAGCCCGGCTAAAAATTAAACAGTTCCAGTCATCGATGAGTTCACAGGTTCAAAAGGCAGAACACATAAATGGATCTCAGAGGAAGAAGTTGGGTATCAGGCCAGGGGCCAATAGAAAGGCCCACTCTGAGCAGACCTCACATGGACCTGTCCAGACTGGCAGCACCAGAGAGAAGGGCTGGGCTCTGTACTTGACACTGACATCATCGCATACAGCTAACAATGTGATAGACATATCATACACATCAAAAATAACTAGCTGTACCGAAAAACAATAGCAGCAAAAACAGATAAAAAGACAAGGAAAGAAATCTACCTTGAGACCTCAAAATAATTTCTATTTCATAATAAAACAGCATCACAAGCAGTCCCCGAAGTATACGTATTGGGTCTATACGACACATCAGTGCTTCTGCTGCTATGGCCCTTCAGCCCCACCCAAACTCCAGCACCGGGTTGATTCACAGATGTCACATTCAACCCTTACAGCAACACTGCAAGAACCGATACAGTGTCACAAATTCAAAACTGGGCTTCCAACTTCCAACTCTGGTCTACCTACACATGTTCTTTCTATTACACTCAGAAACAGAAAATCAAATACCACATGTTCTCACTTGCAAGTGGGAACTAAACAATGGGTATGCATGGACACACAGAGTGGAATAACAGACACTGGAGACTCCAAAACTGATGTCCCTAACCCACAGGCCACCTAGCTCCATTTTCCCCTCCCCCCTCCCCCACAGAAAAATTGTCTTCCATCGAAGTTAGGAACGGGGTGGGGGGCGGTTAAGGGGTGAAGCTTCATAGCCTCATCTGTATTTACAGCCGCTCCCCATCGCTCATATCACTGCCTGAGCCCTGCCTCCCCACCGCCCCCAACACCCGGTCCGTGGAAAAATTGTCTTCCATGAAACTGGTCCCTGCTGCCAAAAAGGATGGGGGCTACTGCTCCAAAAGGTGGGAAGGTGGGAAGGGAGTGAGGGGTGAAAAATTACACATTAGGTCCAATGTGTACTATCTGGATGATGGGTACACTAAAAGCCCAGACTTCACCACTATGAAATATATCCATGTAACAAA
>RJWJ010012763.1:0-41290 GCA_004363605.1 Indri indri
GTCAGCCATCTTACCTTCTTTTTTGCAGTTGATAAAACTTTTAGAAGAAAACATAGGAGAAAAATCTTCATGACTTAGAGTGGGTTAAGAGTTCTGACACCCAAAGCACAATCCATAAAAGAAAAAACTGGTAAGTTAGACTTCATCAAAATTACAATATTTTGTGCTTTAAAATATTGAAAGAATAGACAAATCACAGGCTTGGAGAAAATATTTGAAAGTCATAAATTTGATAAAGGACTTGATTCCAGAATGATATAAAGAACTCCTACAATTCAATAATGAGAAGAACCACCACCTGATTTTAAAAAAGATTTGAACAGACATTTTACCAAACAAGATATATGAATGGCTAATAAGTGCAAGAAATAATGCTCAGCATCATTAGTCATTAGGGAAATACAAATTAAAACCATGATGATACTCTACTGCCCACCTATCAGAATGACTGTAATAAAAAAGGGAGTCAATAAAAAGTGTTGGTGTAGATATGGAGAAACTG
The DNA here is from genome assembly GCA_004363605.1 of Indri indri. Taxonomy (NCBI): domain Eukaryota; kingdom Metazoa; phylum Chordata; class Mammalia; order Primates; family Indriidae; genus Indri; species Indri indri. Next base: position 503 of record RJWJ010012763.1, read on the forward strand.
GAACTCTCATACATTCATGTGGAGATGAAAATGGTTCAGCTACTTTGGAAAATATTTTTGCAGTTTTTTAAAAATTTAAACATAAATTCACCATATAACACAGCCATTTCATTCCTGGGAATCTTCAAGAGAAATAAAAACATAGGTCCACATAAAAACCTTTATGCAAATGTTCATAGCAGCATTATTCATAATAGCCAAAACTGGAAACAATCCAAATGTCCACCAACTGGTAAGTGTATAAACAAAATGTAGTATATCCAAACAATGAAAAACTGTTTAATATTCAGCAATAAAGAGTAATAAACTATTAATATAAGCTTTAACATGGATAAACCTTAAAAACATTATGCTAAGTAGGGCCGGACGCGGTGGCTCACGCCTATAATCCTAGCACTTTGGGAGGCCGAGGCAGGCGGATTGTTTGAGCTCAGGAGTTCGAAACCAGCCTGAGCAAGAGCGAGGCCCCGTCTCTACTAAAAATAGAAAGAAATTAATGGGACAACTAAAAATATATAGAAAAAATTAGCCAGGCATGGTGGCGCATGCCTGTAGTCCCAGCTTCTCGGGAGGCGGAGGCAGAAGGATTCCTTGAGCCCAGGAGTTTGAGGTTGCTGTGAGCTAGGATGACGCCACGGCACTCTAGCCCAGGCAACACTGAGACTCTGTCTCAAAAAAACAAAACAAAACAAAAAAAAAAACATTATGCTAAGTAGAAGCCAGACACAAAAGACTGTATTATTATATGACTGCATGTATATGAAATGTTCAGAAAACGCAAGTGTATAGAGACAGAAAGGCGATTTATGGCTCCCTGGCGCTAGGGCAGAAATGAGAATTGACTGAAAACTAGCACAAAGGATCTTCTAGGGTGATGGACATATTCTAAAACTGGATGACAGAAAGGATTGCATAACTCTGTAAATTTACTAAAAATCACTCAGTTGTATACTTAAAACGGGTGACTTTTATGGTAAATAAATTATACCTCAAAAAAGTTGTTTACAAAAATAAAAAGGAGTTGGAGTAGATAAGAAAAGGAAAATTTGGCTTCTTCTAGAGTCACCTGTAAAGCCAATATCTAGTGCTGACAGGCCGTGGATGAGCATAAGCGACCACGATGGATGATTCCCCTGCCGTGTCTTGTAATCAGTCATGGCAAATCCATCTGCCAGGAACCAATCCAACTGCCCAAGTTCCCTCTATGGCCCACTGAAAAGAAAAAAGTCTCCTTTCTTCTTCCTTATGTGCTATGCCTCTCACCAGTCTTATCTATTCTGTGCTCAATCTCCTGCTTGGTTTTTAAATTTTAATTAACATTTTTATACCAGGTAATACATGAATATAGTACGAAATGTTACACAGTACAAAGCAGTTCTTTCTGAGCCCTGTATTCCAGTCTCCTGCCCTGCATGTGGTCACTGTTACCATTTCTTAGGTACCTTTCAGAGGTATTACTAGGCCTGTCCTGCTCTAATAATAAAGCATCTTCCTATTGCAAACCCCAGACTTCTCTTCAACTGCTGCGTGGCAGCAGGGGAAATTATACCACTTTTGTTACTTACTGTTCTATAGGTATCTAATCTTCCTGAAATATCACTTTCTTCATATCTTTATCCCTCCTGCTCACAAAATGTCAGTGATTTCCCACTGTCAACTGGATAAACTCCCAAACTTCTTATCCCGGGATTTAAGGTCTTTTACCATCTGCTTCCGTAACTTACCTTTCTAGCTTTCTTCCTAAGAAATTTAGGCTGGAGGCTGGCAACACTGGTTTGTTTCCCCATAACCTGTGCTTATTCAAATTGTGGAGAATAAGAAGTGGCAATAAATAGGATGATTAGTGAAAAGATTACAGACTCTGGAATAAGATAGTCCTGGCTTTGAATCTCTTAAGAGGTCACCCACCTCTTAAAACAGTGGGTGATCTCAAGTAAATAACTAAGGCTCAGTAGACTATATTTCATCTGAAAAATGAGAATTCTATCACGCAGGATTGTTGTGATAATAGGGAAGAAGATACATAAAATGTCTAGTACACAGAAGGTACTCAGTAAGTGGTAGGTGGAAGTCCTCAGTAAGTTGGCAGGCTCATTACTATAGAACTAGTGGTAAGCATCTATTTTATTAAGCTCTGAAATAGACTCTCTTCTCTGGTATGTGAGGGATAGGAAATAGGGGAAAGGTTGAGGTATATGAAACTCATTGTGGGGAAAAAACAGGAAAATGATATGGGGAAAAACTCATAAAACTAAATCTCTTAATAGTAATTCAAGGGGGGGCAAGGGCAACATACGTAACCTAAACATCTGTACCCCTGTAAGAACAAACAATAAAAAAAAATAGTAATTCACAGTTTAGTACTCCTTTGGGGGAAGTACAGCTTTCAAAACTAATTAGTCATTTAAAAAAAAAAAAGGCTTATAAGTAAAGTAGAATTCTAGTCTTTCTAGTTTTATGGCCACATTTCATGTACTATATACTACATAGTGACTTTGGTGGGCACCTAATAATTGGAGTTAATGAGTTTTTCAAGGGCTATGCTAACAATGTTTCTAGAATCTGATATTCCATGGATGACTAATATGATTCAATTCTCAAATATCTGTGAATAAATGGATAAGGAGAGCTCACATGTATATTATCCATAGATAATATAAAAAGTTGGTCATATAATAGTTTTATTAGAAATGCTTGATAAGTACTAACCTTCCTAAATGGCCAGTAGCAGTATTAATAAGCAATGATATGCTGTTGGGGACAGGGCTATGATAGGAAACACTTAGCAAGAGCAAATACCTTTACAATCTCTGCTTGTCATAATCCTACTCTGCCTTTAATGCCAAATTCCAATTGTACCTCTGCCAAGAAATCTTACTCAGTCTCTTCAGTTGGCTCTAATCATCCTTACCAGTGCTCCAAAAAGATCTCATACCTTTAATAGAGTACTCAACACATCCATCACTGCAATTGACAAACATTTGCCTATGAGATGCTCACCAGGCAGAGGACATGCAAAGATGAGGAAGGCACTGCCCTTCAGAGGGTCAAAGTTGAGTGGGTTGTCTTGTATTATACTCATTTTAAATGTCTCCTTCCACTAGGAATGTTAAGTTCTATGAGGCAGAGACTGTTTTGCTCACTACTGTATTCCCAATATTTAGAGGACTGCGTGGCACATAGTAGGTGTTCAATAAATATTGAATATGAATATGAAATTAAATAGTTCTTTGCATAAATATTTTTCTCTTACTAGACTATTACAAACTTAAGAAATATATACAGCTCTTTAAGGATAAGGGATGGTCTTTATCTTTTATCTTTCTCACAGCACCTGGCTTAATGTCTTGCACACAGCAATGTCTGCCATTGAACTGAATTGCAATTTTCAATTTCATCCTTAAATCAAGATATTATTAAAATTAGCCTCTGTACTCATAAACATAGAGGATCACCACTGTGAATTATATTTATGAAGTCTCAGAAAACTCTTTGTTAAATAAATACGTGGTGGTTGCTTAGAGCATCAGTAGAGCAACTTTTCCCAGGCATGGCAGGTTCCCTGATTCTTCAAGCTATTACTCAGGGATGTAGCAGCTAGAGACACTGATGGAGTATGGCTTCTCTAAAGCAGTGGCTCACAAGCCTAGCTGCACATTAGAATCACCTGGGGAGCCTTTAAGAAACACTGATGCTTGGACCCGCCCACTGAGCTTCTGATTTAACTGGTTTGAAGAGGGCCCCATAACCACACTTCTTAAAAATTCCCCAGGTGATCCTATTGTAGAGAAGCACTACTTTAGAGGAAGAGTATGGTGAGGCGAAATAGCCCTTTGCTATGGAAAAGATAAGATCTGGAATAAGAAGCCTTAGATCTTAGTTTAGACTCTGAGTGAGTCATTAATTTCTCTTTCTGTCTCTGTATTCTCATAGGCACAGTATCTAACAAGACTATTAGAAACATAGAAAGAGAAAAATGGCTGTGAAGCATTGCACAGTCATTGTTATATGCAAAAATTTATTTAATACCACTTCTAGAACCTTCAGTCTTTTAGGTCTGGTTTGATATCTGGATATAGAACCCCACACAGAAACTGATTAACGTGAGCCAAATGAAAACTTACATTTTCATGTTAACAAATCTGAAGTGGAATAAAAGCAGCAATTAGAAAGCAGATGGTGATTCCCCTTTAATAGGAAGTGGTCCTAGAGAGACAGACTGGTAACCTTAGGAGCAAAGGCCCTTCATTGACTTTTTTTTTTTTGGAGACAGAGTCTTGCTCTGTTGCCCGGACTAGACTGCTGTGGCATCAGCCTAGCTCACATCAACCACAAACTCCTGGTCTCAAGCGATCCTCCTGCCTCAGCCTCCCAAGTAGCTGGGACTGCAGGCACACACCACCACGCCTGGCTAACTTGTTCTGCGATCCTCCTGCCTCGCCTTGGCCTCCCAGAGTGCTAGGATTACAGGTGTGAGCCACCATGCCTGGCCTCATTAACTCTCATTTTAGTTAACTGCTATGTTCACAAACTATTTAATCAACATGAGAGAACAATCAATCTTAATCTCCCTGCTAAGGCAGGCTAGAAATTCTTGGCCTGAAGTAATTTAGCACCCCAGAATTTTATCATGTGACAAAATTTGTCCTTTCACTTCAGAGCTCTTTTGCAAGGTCATCAGGTCTTAAATTAATGCCTGCTTAAAGCTAAAATATTCCTTCAAGGGAGATGTCTCTAACACCCATTTATTGCTTTGAAATATAAATTTATAATAGAATATGAATTAGCCTATCATGATAGATAATTAACTTAAAGTCAAATCAATGTCCAAACCAACCTATATGTCTAGTCAAAATAAAGGAGGGTTTCTGAATGCAAACACTATGCTTCCAGCATGGGGACCAAAAAAATACACCCATATATTTGTAATCAATTTTCTGAAATTACAACGTCCAACAGGCATCAGCTGGCTACTGGGTAGTGTAGAAGTGCTCTCTAGGAAAGAAATATTTCTCTCTGTCACTTTCCATTAATGATGAGTTCTCTCCACAGCCAAGAGAACACTGGCTGTGGGAAAAGGCTGGGCTGAGTTCAGAGAAGCTGACACTTTCTCTTAGAGCCCAGCCTGCCCTCATTTGCAGCCCACGGCCTGGTTCAGAGGTCCTTTCAACTTTTCAACATCCAAGACAAAGAGGAAAATGTCTGCCTAATAAAAGGGCTTTCTGCCTACTTGGGACAATGCTATTCATGCAAGATTTTTTGCACAATGACTAATTAAGAAAACTGGGACAGGCACTAGCAATCCTATTTCTTATTTTCCATTATTGAGTCTTTAAAGCTAGAAGGCCCCTTATAGCAAGAATCTAGGACAAGCCTCCGAAATCATGAGGCCAATGAGGTTAAGTGCTTTGTTTAATAAACATGGAAACCTGAGGCAGGACTTGATCTTAAGTCTTCTGGCTTCATGTCTACCACGCCACCCTACCTTGGCAATCTCTCATGGAACATTTTTAGTGCCAAGTCAGATTCCTGGTCATGGCCAGATGGTAGTCATTGTCCAGTGGGAAGGGTATTGGGCTGGCAATGAGAAGTCTGGGTTCTAGTTCTAGTACCACTGTGTGTGTGTGTGTGTGTGATCTTCTAGAGGCCTGACCTCTTAACCGGTCTCTGCTTCAGTTTGTCCACCTCACCCCCAGATACTGTCTCAGTTCTACCATCTGCCCTTTTCTTTTCTCACACTAGGGACGACTGGTTTTGAAGGGTATCAGAGAGCAGTGTCGAACAGTGTTGCCACAAATCCATAGTCTCCAATATTAATGCTGCTCAAAACACTCTAAATCATCCCTTCCTAAATTCTCTAATACCCTTATTATCAGTCTTTTTGCTTCTATGCTTGCCTCCTTCCAAATTATTTTCCATAGAACAGCCAGGGTTATCTCTTTAAACGTATATATAACCATGTTGATTCACTGCTCATGCACTTTAATAGCTTCCTATTGCACTAGGAATAAACTCCAAACTCCTTCTATACTTATAGGTCCTACAATGTTCTGGTCCTCATCTCCCTCTCTGACCTCATCTCAGCCCATTTTCCTCGTTGCTCAGTGTGCTCTAACCACACGAGTCCCCTTTCAGTTCTTCACGCATGCCAGGTTTGTCTTTCCTGCCTGTTATGGACTAAATATTTGTCACCCACCCCCTGCTGTCCATTCACATGGTGAAGCCCTAACCCCCAGTGTGCCCAGTGTGGCTGTGTTTGTAGATGGGGCCTTAGAGGAAATAACAAGGTCAAATGAGGTCACAAGGGTAGGGCCCTAATCTGACAGAATTAGTGTTCTTACAAGAAGAAACACCAGAGATTTCTCTGTCTCTCTGTCTCTCTGTCTCTCTGTCTCTCTCTCTTTCTCCATGCATACACACTGAGGAAAGCCCATGTGAGGACATATCAAAAAGGTGTCTTCCTCCAAGGCAGGAAGAGAGTCACCATCAGAAACCAAATTGACTGGCACCGTGATCATAGACTTCTAGCCTCCAGAACTGTGAGAAAATAAATCTCTCTTGTTAAAACCACTCAGTCTGTGGTATTAATATTTTGCTACAGCAGGCCAAGCAGACTAATATACTGCCTTAGAGTTTTGTGTATGTGATTTCCCTCTGTCTAGAGCCTCCTTTTCTTTCTTCTTGGGAAGATATCCTTCCCAAGCTGCTTAAATGGTAGTGTTTCAGTGATTTTCTCCTTGGCCCACAGTTCTGCTCTACAACACCCGCCTTGGGCAGTCTCATCTGCTTTCATGGTTTTAACTCTAACATAGCGTGTTGATGATTCCCAAATCTACCTCATGACTCAGATGGCCACAACTGAACTCTTTCTCTTCCCATCTAAACTAGTCTCTCCTTTAAAATTCTCAATCTCAGTTCATGGTGCCACCCTTTTCCTGAACAAGAAACCTGGGGTTATTCTGGACTCTGTCCTCTTCCTCACCCATTGCTCATTTCTTTCCTGCCTTTGGACCTCAGGTACCAGAGATGATCTAGTTGTGATCCTTGGTTCATGACATACTCTCATCATTATGTTAGCACCTTTGCAATAACCATACGTTCCTATGGTTTCTTTCTTCTTCTAGCCAAAGCCACCTACCTTTCCTTCTTTGAAGTGCTTCTTCAGCTGCTTCTGCATGGCGGTCAACTTCTTGGACTGCACCCCACTGTAGGCCAGCAGCATGCCACCAAACTGCCTCTCAGTAATTCTCCCATCCACAGGGTCATGGCGTTCAAACTGGGAGGAAAACAGAGGGTTCTTGGAATCAATGAAAGTATTTTGATGTGGAACATTGAGTATCAACTCTTTTAGATAGCAGAAAAGAGCTGATGGCTGGGATTGTGTTTTTGAGCTACAATTCTCAAAAAGATCTGAAAACACGACTAAGAAACAGATCTATTAATAGGTTCTTATCCCAGATCTGCCACTCACTGTGGCTTTAGGAAAGTCACCCAACTATTCTGGGCCTCAGTTTCTGCATGTATGAAACAGAACTGCTATAGCATCTCACAACCTCACAGATCAGGAATATCCTTGTGGAAATAGAAACAATTTTAAAGCTCCATACAAATTCACACCATTATTTGTAAAAAGTGCTCTCTGGATCATCCATATTCTTGCTCCTCAGAGAAGACTTAAAAGCTAATTATAAATTTGATCAATTATGCATATTAAAGTCATATCAGTTCTTCAATCTGTACTTAATATTGTTATACACTCACACTTTTAAGGATTTCAAAGAAGAGTAATGTATTTTCAAGTTTTCCCTAAAATGATAATCAAATGTTAGGGCATCAGTAGAGCTTGGGAAAAAAATGCATAGAGTATAGGATGCCTGCATTAGACTTGCTCACCACAAAGCTACTGAAAAATCATTAAATATATTTAAATATGCAGATGGAAAGGTTTAGTATAAAGGACCTCTAGCTAAACCAAGTGACATCAGAAAATTAAGATTTTCACTTAAAAATAGAGACAACAAAGTTATCTCAGTCCCAGCCACAATGTTAATGATACTTATAAATTTATAACTAATAAAATGGCTAAAGATAAGCCTGGTAACCATTATAAAGCAAAACCATTTGAAGATGATAAAATTTCTCCTCTTATTAGAAAATAAGTTACTGGAAAATTTCAGATTCCTACATGGCAGGGCATAATTCTGTTCTCTTAAAAGGGGTATACATAGACATAAGATGTTGCTAAGGTCACGCCAACGAGCATTTCCTGAATGTCTATTAGTTGTCTAACACTGTGTTTGTCATTGTGGGGTACAAGAAAGGAGAAAAATTCAGTTTCTGTCCTTAGGGACCTTACCTAAATCTAGTAGGGAGATTAGACTTACATATGAGACACAAAATAAGAAAGTCAAGAGTGAATTTTCTTTCAGTTCTCATTTTCCCAGTTAGCTTGGTAAGTTGATACACGTCTTAATTTGTTTCCTCACTGGTGAGACTGTGTCAACGAGCAAGATATAAGAACTATGTTTTAATAATAGCAACCATTTACTGGGCACATACTATGGGCCAGGTACTCACATCCATATATTCTTTCATTTAATCACTGTAACAGCCCTATGGAAAAGCTACGCTTTGCAGATGAGAAAACTGAGGCAATGTGCAGCTACATGTGACAGAGTTGGGATTCTAACTCAGCCCTGTTTGGGCCCAAAGATTATCTCTAAACATCACAACGTTCCCTACTTCTAAGCAGCAGTACATATGCATCCTGCGGGACAGCACTATGTTGTTTTTGATAATCTTATACAGGCATGAGGCTTAGTCATCTTTAAGTGACAAACAAAACTATTTCCAAAGACATCGACATCATCAATATTAAGTGAAAGCCCCTTTTCCAATGCAACACTCAATATTTCATGTTTATCACACCATCACTTCTACACAGCTGATTAAGTTTTGACAGTACCATAAGTTTTCAGGATTCAATTTAAGTTTAATTTACAGCTCAATTTACTATCCTGAAATAAAATGGAGGACTGACAGAATGTTCTAAGTGGGCATACCTTTTGCAATGTTTACATCAGATTTTTAGTGAAATCCGATACCTGGGCAAAAGTTCATCTATGGGCTTCCTCGAGGCAACTGAAACAGAGCTGTGGTCCCTGTTCTTCAGGCCAGGCTTTAATGATTTAGTGAGTTCATTCTATCTTTATCTGGAAGATTTCACAGCTGTGGGGCAATCCCATATGTTTGAATTAGATGAGTTTTCAGCTCCATCTCACAAGACAGATTCGTGATTGAAACGTTTCTTGTTCATAACATCGGCAGCAGCTGTAGCTTGTTCAAGGCTTATGAAAGGCCTTTATTCTCTGCTCTCCATAGGGGCACAAAGCCTCGCCTCTGTTATGCTTCAGACAGTAAAGAAAATTTCCAGTGGAGATTGCCAAGTAATAATTACAATGCTCAGATTAGCATCTTTACTAATGTTCTTTGAAAACTCAGACTTGCCTTTTGATAATGAGTTCTATTATTATTATTATTTTTTAAGTGACTGGAACCTGAAAGGGCTTAAAAACCATAAAATTGACCTTGTCCACATTATATGGCCCACTTCAAGTTCACTACTTTAGCTCTGTAATTTGATTTTGGGCAACACCTCTCCATTTAGGTTTTTAGGCTCTTCTGAGGCAAGACTGCCTTATTTCTGAGGTCTTAAACATGGCTGGAGGCGGCCAAAGAGAGCTATTTCTCTTTACACACAAAACTGCTAATGGAAACAGACTTGAACTAATGTCCTAGTCATTCAAAATTTATTAACTGAACATCTTCTATGCTAAGGCTTGGGAGCTTTGAAGGTAGTACTTCAAGGACCTTCATTAGGGTTAAATTTTCAAGGGCAATAGCTAGACATCATGTGGCTCTAGGGGTCAAGTGTGTATAGGCTGAGCATACCTAATCCAAAAATCCAAAATCTGAAATGCTCCAAAATCCAAAACTTTTTGAGCATTAATATGATGCTCAAAGATCATGCTTAAAGGAAATGCTCATTGGAACATTCCTTTTTTCTTTTTTTTAAATCTTTTTTCCCCCTTCCAATTAGACTTCAAAATAATCCATCACTGGAACATTTCGGATTTTGGATTAGGAATGCTCGACCAAGAAGTATAATACAAATATTACAAAACCCAAAACAATCCAAAATCCGAAATACTTCTGGTCCCAAGCATTTTGGATAAGTGATACTTAACCTTATCTGAAGCCTGGACAATCTTGTGGGTGCACTCCTGGAGTGCCATGTACATGCAATCAGTCCCCAAGGTCATGGGAGGGTCTTTGGGGAAAGACAGAGGTTATTACAAAATTATCACAATGTAGAAAACTTCTAATTGTATATTTGGAAGCAATTCAAATCATTGGCTTGTATTTTACATAGCCAAATGTATGTCCCACTTATATTGGAAACTCTTAAGTTCCACTTCAACAACAATTAAGAAATTCCATTCTACACTAAGGTGCTCACACAGTAGTAATATTCATTGGGGGTTGGGGGATTAGGGGTGGGTAAACTCACAACTAATGGACGCGGTGAGCATTGTAGGGGGGAAGTGCACGCCTCAAATCATGGTTTGGGTGTAGCAAAGTCATAACATGTAACCAAAATGTTTGTACCCCCATAATCTCCTGAAATAAAAAAAAAAAAAAGAAATTCCATTTTATTTGATCCTGTGGCACAGAAGGTATGCATTCTAGCACACCACCCACCATCTGCATTGTTTTTCTGTATCTAGGATGAGAGCTTAACAGCCCAGTATTTTCCCTTCTGCAGCCATTGCCACTTTCTCAAGTGGATACAAGCTGTTGTCTCTCTGTTGTTCCCCAGGAGGCGGAAGGGCAGGCAAAGAGGGGCCAGAGAAGAGGAGCCAAAAAACTGCCTGCAAGATTTTTCCTGGCTTTCTGTTCACACTATGCCTCTCGTTCCTACCCCTGTCCCTTGTCCTTTTGGAAGGACAGATGGTCCACACATATCCAGATGAAATGACTTAAGGAAGATGGGAAGCCAAGAACAGAAGAAAACATGCATTATGAAAAAATGCTAAAAATAAGGTTAGAAAAAACAGTAAAAGGAAAAAGAAATCAGTATTTGCAAGTGGGTCTTCATTTATTAAAGACATTTGAGGGTCATGTATTCCAACAGATGTAAACTTCAACCTTATCCTCTTTGATACAATTATCTTTCAGGAGACTTTGTCTATCCTCCAGAGTAAATCCTCCTGTTATACAAATATTTCAGAATGATAAGTTTCTTGACAGGCTTTTTCTAGTTTCTGAACTGCACAATGCTAGATTGCATTAGTGATCTCAAGCCACTGAGCTGAACACATTTATGTTTTTCAAACTGATTGTATGTGGCTTTGAGATCTTAACCGTGCTACTGCTGCAACTATCAGGAGTCTCAAAATAACTCTGTTATGCCCATCGAAAGGAAAAACGATACAAACAAAGTTCTCTAGTGTAAACCCACCGACTGAGTATGACATACATTTCATAGTTTGAACCGAAATCTATGTTTCTGAGTCAGGCAACAGTGGCTAGTGCCTGTAATCCCAGCTACTTGGGAGGCTGAGGTGCGAGCATCACAGAGGCCAGGAGTTTGAGGCTGCAGTGTGCTATGATTTCACCACTGCTTTGTAGCCTGGGAGACAGTCGAGATCCTGCCTCTAAAATAAATAAATAAATAAATAATGAATGAATGAATGAATGAACGAATGAATGAATGAAATCTATGTTTCTGCAATTGGCAGAGGATATCAGAGAGCCCCAGTTCGGATTGCCAGGAGCCCAAATTTTCTTGGTCTTTAAATAAGAGGCATCTTCACTGCATATACTAATATGGTTGTCTTTTGACTAACTGGCAAGATGAAGAAGAAGGCCAGTAATTTGGAATGGAGGCAACATAGTTCAGTCCCTCAGCAGGGGTAAAAATAATCCATTAGCGTCTTGGGCCATGAGATTATAGATCACCAAACTAAACTGTTAAGAGTTTTCTACTTCAAATCCAAAGATTCCTTCCATCTTAAAATTTTTAAGAAACTTCAGGCTGGTGACCAAATCAATCAACTAAATGATATGAGTATCAATTGTATAGTCAGACCAGGAAAAGGTTAACCTTCCACTCTGACAGCCCAAAACGGGAAGATAGTAAGACTGATGAATGAACTTATTATAGAACAATAAAAATCAGGATATATTTGATTGAGGCTATTAGGGAAAAATATTTTCAATCTGGAACAAAGGGTTTCAAGGTTTGATAAGTTTTGGTTTCATTCCACAGAAGGTAATATATTGAGGTGACTAAGACTAAGGGCTTTAGAATCGGCAAGGCCTGGGTCCAAATTCTGGCTAGAACCCACACTTTCTGGCTGTGACTTCAGGTAAGTGGCTTACCTCCTCAAAGGCTTCAAAATGTCTTTACCAAAAAAACGACATAATATTCGCAACTTCAAAGTGTTGCTGTAAGAATTAAGCAGGATAACATATGTAAAGAAATTAGCACAGAGTTTGATGCCTAGTCAGCATTCAATAAATGCAGCAATTAATATTTTATTGCCATGACATCACATCAGCTAAAAGCCTCAATTGATTATTTTGTTCTTAGTCAGTATTAACTAAGTTAAATTACTATTTCTTATCCTTTTTCATAACTGCTTTCGCCCAGTCTTTGCTTACAGAATACTACTATTACATTTGAAGAGTGGAAAAAGTAAATGCAATATTTATTATTCAACACAGTGAAATGATTTTAAGATTAAACTACTTAGAAATGGTTGAAGCAGATTCCAACTTAATAAGTTCTGTACCCTGGCCGTAATTACCAAACAGAAAACCTGGCATAAAGGAAGAGCTCAATCATATGTATTGAGTGAACGCAGACAAAACTCCAGAAAATTCACAACACTTCTGTCCTGCTGTTGGGAGGATTTCCTGTCTGAGGCAAGGAATATTTCTACATTTATTGCAATACCTACTTCCATAATACTGACTTCTGTAAGGATAGTCTTGAGAATGCCATTCATTATGGCTAATCAGTAATGTATTTGAGTGCTTACTACTTGCCAGGTGCTGTCCTAGGATCTTACCTGAGATAATCTCACAATGCTGTTTAACAGGTACTACTATTATTCTACTTTACAGACAAGAAAACATAGGCAGAGAGGTTAAATAACTTGCCCACACACCTAATCTGGGAAGAAATTTCTCTCTGGTCTCATTGTCAAAACAGTTGATTTGTTCTTATTTTAACACACTGACTGTCATGTGAGTTGTATTTAACTCAGGCTAGTTTTGAGCCCAGGGCCTCGTGAAGCAAAACCCTGTAGCTGGTTTGTGAAAATCTTACTTGTTGATGTTCTTATTGTTAAAATTGACAGTTTGATTTTAAAAATGTGGATTGTGTTGCATATAACTCACACAAACAAAATAATAAAAAAATAACAAATTAGAAAGAATCATTTTGTTCTAATAAAACACTGTGGCCCCAGGGAAAATTTTTTTTTCTAATGTGGCAGTCAATGTGTTAAAGGCACCATGAATCGTGTTTCCCTTTTTATCCTGGTCACTGGAGAGCTTAGAGTCAAGTTTGTGGTCCACCTCTAATAAGAACAGGAGACTTTATGACTTATATTTTTCATACTAATCTTACTCTTAGCTTTCTCTTACTTTCTTCTTTCTTTTAGCTTTAATTTCTCAGCAAGTTTTTACATTTGTCTCACTGAATGTACTTTTTTTTTTTTTTTTTTTGAGACAGAGTCTCACTCTCTTGCCTGGGGCGAGTGCTGTGGCGTCAGCCTAGCTCACAGCAACCTCAAACTCCTGGGCTCGAGCAATCCTACTGTCTCAGCCTCCCGAGAAGCTGGGACTACAGGCATGCACCACCATGCCCGGCTAATTTTTTCTGTATATATTTTTAGCTGTCCGATTAATTTCTTTCTATTTTTGGTAGAGACGGGGTCTCGCTCTTGCTCAGGCTGGTCTCGAACTCCTGAGCTCAGGACAATCCGCCTGCCTCGGCCTCCCAGAGTGCTAGGATTACAGGCGTGAGTCACCGCGCCCGGCCCTGAATGTACTTTTTAAGGCTTTCTGAAATCCTTTCTTGAATAAGGCAAGATAAAAAAGGTATTAGACATCTAGGTTGTTTCAGTTTTTGGCTGACAAATACCACTGTGAAAAACTTTTTCTGAACTTAGAAATTATGAAATAAAAATCTATAGGCTCTTTAAAAATTTTATGAAATATTTGATATATATAAAATATTAATGGACAAATTATAAAGCATAATAATAAAACGCCATGAGCCTACCACTTAACCTGAGAAAGGAACCAACAGCACAACAGCTGAAGCCCATTCGCCTGCCTCCCCTAAGAGGTAACCGCTATATGGATTTCTTTTTCTAGTGACTTATTATTATTTTTTTAATAGTTTAAAACAAATGCTTGTATTACTAAATAATATATCATTTACTTTTGCTTGTCTTTGAACTTTATAAAATGGTATCATACTGGATATATTCTTTTACAATTTGCTTTTTTCAATCAACATCATTATTATTATTATTTTTTGAGACAGGGTCTTGCTCTGTCACCCAGGCTGGAGTGCAGTGGCCTCATCATATCTCACTGCAACCCCAAACTCCTGGGCTCAAGCGATCTTCCTGCCTCAGACTCCTGAGTAGCTGGGACTATGGGGGTGTGCCACCACACCCAATTAATTTTTCTATTTTTTTATAGAGTCTTGCTCTTGCTCAGGCTGGTCACAAACTCCTAGCCTCAAGCAATCTTCCTGCCTTGGCCTCCCAGAGTGCTGGGATTACAGGCATGAGCCACCACACCTGACCCAACATTGTATTTGTAAGAGTCATCCATAATGATACATTTAACTGTGCTTTCATTTTTACTGTTACAGATTTCTACTGCTTTGAAAATACCACTATTTATCAATTTTCCTATAAATGGACATCTGAGTTATTGTCGGTTTTTTACTATTATGAATAATGCTGTCATGAACATTCTTACATACGTTTGCTGGTGAAACAGGAACAAGAGTTCTGAGTCTAGGGTATATAACTAGAAGTGGAACTGCTGGCCTTTCAAGACAGAGTCCAATTATTTTCCAAAAGTGTCACACCAGTACTTTTATCAGCTACGTAAAAGAGTTCCCATTGCTTCACATCTTTACCAACGCTTGGTATTGCTGGACTTTTCCAATCTCCTGGGTGTAAAAATGGTAAGTATAAACTCTGTAATGCTCTTGATGTGTTTGCTAAATTAATTTCCATAAAGATGTATCAATTTACAATCCCACTAGTATAATGAGAATATGCATTTCTTGGTATCCTTAACAATATCAAATATGATAAAAAATCTTTGCTAGAGGAAAAATGTTAACTCATTTTAATATTTCTTTGATTAGTAGGCTGACTATTTTTCTAACATATGTAGTGGCCATTTATATTCTTTCTCTGTAATTGTTTTTTTTTTTTTAGAGAGGGGGTCTTGCTATATTGTCCAGGCTGGTTTCAAACTTCTGGCCTCAAGTGATCCTCCCACTTCAGCCTCCCAAAGTGCTGAGATTACAGGCATAAGCCACCATGCCTAGCCTCTGTGAATTTTTTATTTATGCTCTTTGCCTATTTTAAAAACACAGATGCTGATATTTGACTCATTAGCTTAAGATTTAAAATATTTGCTTTCTGTTAATGTGTTGGAAATTTTTTTATCCAGTTTGCCCATCTCTTAATTTTGTTTAAGTCTTTTTTAAGTATGCAAATTTTAAATCTTTATTGCAGCCACATGTATGGATCTTTTTCTTTGCAAGTTCTCTCCCTAGTTTTTATCTCTTTCCTTGTTAGATAAGAAGCTGATTAAATGTTCACCTATAGTTTATTTTAAACAAAGAAACATAACTTAAAATATTAAAACATATTCCTCAATATCAATCAATGATGACTAAATCCTTAGAACAAAACAGGAGATCATCAGCTAAGTTTGTTCTGAAAAGCCCTCCAGTCCAGACTTTTTAACTACTCTGAATGGTTGGGAATTTAGATTAGAATGGGGTCACTTAAACCTAATTTAATCAGATTTCCCTTAAGGAGGGAACAATCTCAAGTAAATTTAGTCCAGTTAACTTCTCTCTCTTTTTTTTTAGTTTATATGTATATCATTAGGTATGAAGTGATGCAGAAGCAGGACAAAATAGTTCAGTTCCAAAGAAAATAAGGCCTAAAAGGGCTGTTATTCTTATTTAGAAAAATTCCCCAGATTGTTAAAGGATAATCCATGTTCTATCATTATAACAGCAGGCACTTATACAGCACTTACTATGTGCCAGATCCTATTATTCTAAGTGCTTTCCATACATTAATTCACATAGCATTTTAAATTATATAAAATTTGTTGGTTATCTTTCCTTAAGACCTGATCAATATGAACAAGACTTAAAACTCTGGCAAAATTAGCTGCTAATTATTATTCCAACCAATCAATGTAGATAATGTTTCCACATGAGACTGCTAAAAATTTTAAGCTATTTTTTCCTTTAAGGTAATTCTTTCAGCAAACAGTAGATCTTATTATATCCAATTTCTACACTCAATAACATGAAAAAAAAGAAGCCCCTACCCTTATATATATTCCTATGAGATTTAAGAGGCCCAACATTATTTAGAGTTCAAGGATGTTCTTCTTTTCATAAGATCACAAGAGTTTTGGAAACAGAAAGACTGTTGGGAAAAAAAATATAAAAGCTCTAATTTCAGGAGGTAAGAACCAATGACTAATTGTAGGAGGAAAGCAAACTACTATTTTCTGTTACCTGAGTGTCAGTTTGCTTTCATGTGACACCACCATTTCTGTAGATGGCACTCTGGGATCCACAGTCTAGATGAAAATACAACAGATGCCCGCATTCCTTTTGTCCGAGCACTCCTGACAGCTTGTCAGCATTCATGAGTTGGAGATTTATCTTGGTCATTACTAATGACCCTATACAAGGCTTGATGTGCTGATTTTACCTAAAGGTGTGACAAACTGCAGAAGGCAGCAGCCAATGTGAAAAGCTGTTAAACAATGATAATAATTAAGATATAGAATTTACTTTGGGCTTAGTGATGCATAATTAATTGCTTCTTCATCATAGTGAGTGCCTGAATAAAGAAAAATAAAAATAGAAGTGAAGAAATAAAAAACGAAATCAATACCTTTAAAAAGCAATCTTGGAGAGAGAGGCAAATATTTCTTCATCTGTCACCATTATTGATAAAGGAAGAAAACTCTCTAACTCAGTAGACTATAGGAGTCTACTGATGATCAGAATGTCATTTTTAGTGGGCCAAGCATGAAGCAAATTAGGCATCAACTCACTAAAACATGCAACGTAAACCCCCCCAAGCCATGTTCATCATGTGCCTAATGCTTTTTCATAGCAGTAAAATAAAAGCCTTCCACAGTAAGGAGAATCCAATCAATTTTAGGCATTCTGTGTTCCAAAAGAAACGTTCATCAGCTGGGACAGGACTTGGCTCTAAACGAGGACTTTGTCTTATGCTAAGCATTTGGCCTTTTCTTTATGTCATTTTCCCTGCCTAGGATGCTGGCCCCTTTCATCTGCTTGTACAAACCCCTGAATTTAACTTCTCCATTTGGCACTACTAATTTTTACAAAACACACTCAATCTTCTTGAGTCTCTGTGCTCTTACAATAGGTAAGGTCTAGACCTAACGAAAGAGTACACTTTGTATTATTTTACCCTTTTTTAAGTGTCTATATCTCTCTCACATTATATACTTCTTGAAGGGAAGAGTCTATAGCTTGTATTGTTTACTGTGTCTGTGTCACCTACACAGCTGGGCCATGTAGAATGTGCTCAATAAATACTTTTGGTTGACTGATTAAATCTCTTCTTCATTTGTGGAGAACTCATCCACCCATTTTGTATTTATCATCTAATAGGAGCACAAAACACACTTTCCAGCCTACACTACAGCCTTAAATACCTAAGGAGAGATTTTTGTGTCACTTCTTTAGACTTCACATTATAATTATTCCCAGGGAAAAAAATCCTAAAGTTGCCCCTAAATTTTCAAGGATATGATTAATTGTGGGCTCTGTTACGAAGCCCCATTTGTTCCTTTACCTTGGTCCAGTGATGTATAAAATTTCTCAATAATATTCAGCTCACATCTAACAGACTGAAAGAAACAATAAAAACAGGTAAGTAAATCAACAAGCACACAGGAGGTTGCAGGCAGGATGGGAATGTTAGACTTTGTCGGCCAAAACAATTTGTACTCAGAGTCACTCAGAGTCTGAAACTATGCTGGAATGATAAATTAGGTGAGAATGGCAGGCACATTTATTCATTCAAGTGGATACCAAAAAATCCCATCAGTAAAGTTCCCTTTCTTCTGTCACTTGATATTAGAAAATTCTACCACATCATCAATTTTCATAAAATTCAAGCCAGGGTATATATCTGAAAATCATTATAGTCACACTTCAGCCCATTAGGAAAATGAGAATATTTTGATGAAAACACAGAGACCCACTCATCTAAATTAGAAATCTGAATTGCAGGATCTATATTCAGCTAAAGATATTGTAGGAGTCCTTCCGTTTAGTCTTCACTCACTAAAATTCTAGCTTGATAGCTTCTGGGAAATACTTTATGCAGCACTATGTATATTCTCTGTTCTGGCTCTCTGGAAAGATTAGGATATTCTTCTTCTATTCATATAAAAGATATTCATTATCAGGGGAATATAAATGAAGCCAGTTTAATACAGTGGCAAGAATATAAGATTTGCAGTCAGATAGACTTGGGTTTGGTTTTTTCCTTGGCCACTTTGCACCAACTGTGTAGTCCTGGGCAATCTATTTAACCTTTCTAAGCCTTGATTGCCTCGTCTATAAAATGGGTATAATAATAATACCTTCCTCTTGGGATTATTATTAGATAATATATGCAAAACAATTACCCTAATTAATCTTTTCTAAGATGTATTTACTTATTTTTCTTTACATTTTCATATCTCTGAAATTGGTAAGCTTCTTAAAATTGCTACTGGCTAGGCAGCAGTTATGACGTTGTTGTCACTGCCTGTGCAAGCATGTCAAAGTTTGCAGAATGGGTGTCAGGGGCTTGGAAGAAAATCCCAGATAACAGTGGAGTATTCTTTTGAGAAATGCCATCACCGATGTTCTTGATGGCTCAAAGAACAATACTGTGTGAAAAAACATAAGACTTTCATGATTCAGTGTCAAAAAAAAATTCAGAAGAGTTGGATCCTGAATGTGAAGACCTTTTAGACCAATTTATTTATTTTGCTTATCCTTTCTTATTGTATATGTACAAGAATGACATACAACAAAAATCTAAGCCTAAAAAGAGTAAGTCAATAGATATTAAACATTTTTAGTGTAAAGAAAGCAGTTTACTTGACAGCATTTTTTCTTTCTTAGTGATAAATAATGGTGTATCTAACCAATGTTTGTGTTTTAAATTCAATGAAATATGGTAGTATAATGCCTGGTACATACTAAGAGCTGAGTAAATGTTAGCTGCTATTAATAACAGTAATAACAATGAATGGTAGCTATAAATAGTAAGTTGGGGTCACAATTGCTTCTTTTAACTTCAGCTCTATTTAAAGAGAAACAAACTTTCTGTCCTCTACAAAAGACAACAAAAAATAACAGGTTGAGAAAGGAAAGAAAACCTACAACTAAGTAATTCTCTTAATCCTCTCCTTTCTACTCTTCACATGAAAATTTTGCATGTTTATGAGAAGAGAAAGAAAAGAGATGGGTAAGAGTGGAACTATGCTTAGGGAATCGAAAGTTGAATTATAAACTCTCTTTCTCCATAAAAACTAGACTTCTGCAAAAGTTTAT
This sequence comes from Indri indri, assembly GCA_004363605.1. Lineage (NCBI taxonomy): Eukaryota > Metazoa > Chordata > Mammalia > Primates > Indriidae > Indri > Indri indri. The sequence goes on from RJWJ010012763.1 coordinate 20,451, forward strand.
GGACATAGGACCTGTAAGAATAAACTATGAGCCCTGCAGTTATTACACATGGGGCACAAATTAATGGGTTGAGGAATAATAAAATGCTCCGTATTCACTCTCTCATTTGAGTCTCATAATAACCTTTGAAAGAGGCATAATAGCTGCTGTCTCCATTTATATAAGAGAACTGAGATTTGAAGAGATAACAGGATAATACCAAGACTACAACATAGTCTACTGGTTTTTTAAATTATTCTATATGGACGTAGATTACTGGCATGATTATAGCCATGACAAAATTGTATAATATTGTTTCTATAAATTAATGATTTAACAAGCCCATGATTAGAGGTTGACTGTAAGACCATATAAGTATATATATTCCTAATAAATAAGAAAAAAAGAAAACCTAGGTAGGTAATTATAAATTAATTGCTAGTTTATAACCAGAAGGAGACAGTATTGTTAAAAATAGTTATTACTTGAAGTTTTCTACAGGAACAATTTCGTAAATGCAAGATCTGAAAAAAATCAATTAATTGTGCCTCAGTTACAAAAATGGCCACATTCAAGGAATTTATCATAACTCTCTCTATACTCCACAAAATCTGGATATTTTAAATGAGAGAAATATAAGCCTATTATATTACAGCAATAAAACAGTTAAGGTGATATTTACTTTTATCTATATGAGCAGAGCTAAATATTAAGTTGAATATTCTCAAATTTCTACCTACGCTAAAAAAAAGTAGTTTGAGGATACTATGTGTAAAATTAGTAACACATTCTATTCTTTGGTCTCCAGACCTCAAATCTTAGTTGATTTCACTTTTTGCAATGATTGACCCCTTCTTTGATTTGGCTTAATCACCCATTTTATTTTTTTATTTTACTAATTTTTGGGACAGGGTCTTGTTCTGTCACTCAGGCTAGAACGCAGTGGCACAGTCACAGCTCACTGTAACCTTGAACTCCTAGACTCAAGGGATCCTCCTGCCTTGGCCTCCTGAGTAGCTGGGACTACAGGAATGTGCCACCATGCCCAGTTATTTTTTAATATGTTTTTGTAGAGACGGGGTCTCGCTGTGTTGCCCGGACTGCTCTCAAACTCCTGGCCTCAAGGGATCCTCCTGCCTCGGCCTCCCAAAGTGCTGGGATTACAGACGTGAGTCACTGCCCCAGCCTTATTATCTGTTTTGATTCTGACCATTCAGAAAGCCACTGCATAGGCTCATTAGGTACTATGGAAATATTTAATATTCTTCAACACACTAAACGTTACAACTTTTAAGAACAGAAAATGGAAGGCTAGAGATTGAAATAAGAAATTAGGTTTTAGATTAAGCTGATAAGCATTAGAACGAATGTAAGAAAGACCAGGAGACTGAGGCTTAGAAATATATAGCTCATGGACGCTTTAATATACAAAGAAGAAATAGTCCAAACACAGGCAGGTGAAAGGCAAAGTATCTAATGGGTCAGACTACATCAGCATCGTTCTCCTTTTATAAAGAAAAGAAGAAAATATTTTCCCCTCCAGGAACAGGAGAATCATTAAGTCCTTTTATGATGACAATTGTAAAAAATAGCCAGAAAGAGAACTTGCAGGATTTCCTTTGTATTTTTGTAACCTATTGGTTAATTACAGGTTTAGCTCTCCCTGGTGGCCAATTAAATTTTTTAGAGTACCAAAGAGAAGTCAGGTCATGTGTTAAATCCCTCAGTACTGAAGCATTTTCTTTTCTTCTTTTTGGTCACAAAGGTAATTAAATTTTTCTTAAATTTTTTTTAAAGTAACTCAAGAGACAGAAGATAATTTTCAATTTTGTGGTACCTTTTCAGTTTTTAGCAATTAGGACTGTTTTATGTTTAAGTATATGGGTTCTGTCCCTAGTCCCAATTTCAAGTTTCCTGGGGAGAAATTCTGATTGGTCCAAACTGGGTTGAGTGTCTGCTCCTGGTCCTATACAGTTAGGAGGCAACTGAAGTAGTCTAGGCAAGAAGAGGATTGTAGCTTAGACGAGAATGGTGGTGGAGATGGAGAGAACTGGTCGGATGAGATGATGTTTCTCACAGTGACTGTGGGAATGGGTGTGACTGAAGCTGTCAGTGCCAAATAGGTTCTTTTCTGCTTCATACACATTTCTTGGAATGTAATTAACTACTGTAAAGCCTGTGGTTGCTTGGCCTTCTCACTACTAATCCTAAGCCTTTACCAAAAGAAAGTCAGATAATTCCTCATTTCTGCCTTCTGGCTCTTGCTGATACTAGCAGAATGCGTTCATGTTTGAAATTACACTTTCTTAAATCTTTCAATTACTTTTCATGTCTTCTCTGCTTGGGGTCCTAATAGACTTGCAACAGCTGATGCATCAATGTGAATGTCTAATATAAGGCAAAAATGGCAGTGGCAACTATTAAAGAAGCTGCTTCCATAATCTGTAGTTCTCAAAGGCAGCAGAGATCCCCTATTTTCAAGGGTGTTTGATTTCAAGAGCTAGGTGTAACAGAGAAGATGAAGATATTATCATTAGTTAGTCATTCTCAATTCCATCCCTTTACTACAATTCAAATGCCCACCATTCCTCCTCTGGCTGTCACGCAGCTGGGAGATAATAACAAGCCTCAAATTATCCAGGGAGAATACGTGCAACCCATGGCCTTGCAATACCAGAGAAGACTGCCACATAAACGTGAGGCCAAGATTGTATCACACTCTTTTCAGTTTGGAGGCAGAGAAGAAGTTAATTCGTATTTTAAATCAGAGCCAACCAGTTGAATACACTAAAATTAGGCCACTATGGTAACATGATGAGGAAAACGGCATGTTTTTCTGTCACATACTAGCAGAGAGAGGCAGGTATTTCAAACAGTCAAGTGACACATAATGCCATTTTGGTCAACGATGGAACTCACATACACTGATGGTCCTGTAAAATTATAACACCATATTTTTATTGTACCCTTTCTATATTTAGATTTGTTTATTTTGGAGACAGTGTCTTGCCTCTGTCTCCTGCCTCTGTCGCCAAGGCTGCAGTGCAAGCAATCCTCCTGTGTAGCTATGACACATGCCATCATGCCCAGCTAACTTTATTTTTTGTAGAGATAGGGTCTTGCTATGATGCCCAAGCTGGTCTTGAACTCTTCGGCTCAAGCGATCCTCCTACCTCAGCCTCCCAAAGTGCTGGGATTACAGGTGTGAGCCACAAGCACCCAGCCTGTTTGGTATGTTAAGATACACGATTACCTACTATTGTGTTACAACTGCATACAGTAACAGTCCTCAACCTTTTTGGCACAAGGGACCGATTTCATGGAAGACAATTTTTCCACAGATGGAGGGGGAGGTGGAGTTCAGGTGGTGATGCAAGCAATGGGGAGCAGATACAGATGAAGCTTCGCTCCCTCACCTGCCGCTCACCTCCTGCTGTACGCCCGCCACACTAAGATAATTTTTCCACGGACTGGGGATGGGGGGGAGGAGGATCAGGGGGCAGGGAGGAGGACGGGGTCAGAGAGAGAAGGCGGTGCATGGAGCTCCACGGCCCAGTCCCTAACAAGCCATGGACTCGTACCAGTCTGCTGCCCAGGGCTTGGGGTGCGCAGGCCTATGGCATTCAGTACAGTAGCATGCTGTACAGGCTTGCAGCTGAGGATCAACAGATTATGACTCCTAGGTTTGTGTAAGTACTCTCTCTGTGATGTTTGCTTAAGGATGACATTGTCTAATGATGCTTTTCTCAGAATGTATTCCTGTTGTTAAGCAATGAATGACTGTATTTAAAGCTACTTTGTAACTATGGTTTGATGTATACTAATTACAGCCTAGCAGTATTTATTTACTAAAGTTATATAACTTTTATTCTCCTCTCAGGATCAACAGATGGACCTGGTGACTACTGAAACCTGAGTAAGAAGGTGAGTCTTTTTGGATGACCTCTCTAAAGCAGGTTTATAGGGGACTGGAAGGCTGTGTGTCCCATTATGCCAGTTTGAAATTAATTATGTTTCATTAGGCAGAGTAGGCTCCTGGGCACAGTTGACAGAGTGCGTGTAAAATCTGATTAGCTTTAGGTAATAAATGATTATATGTTCAAATAAATGGGCTTAGGGTACTCACTGGATAAAGCAACTCCACAGTTTATTATTTTTATGTGGCAGAAATTGAATGCAAAAACCACATTAACATCACATTTGAGGTTACACACACTCACAAGTGAGGAAGACCAAAGAGATTGTTACCACAGCTATCATAACCTTGTCAGATGATAAAGATAAATATTAAAGTAAAAAACTTAATTCAAATCCACAGTTAGCACATGAATATACCATAATATTCTTCAAGACAAACTGTGGAACTATTATACTAGGAGAGTTTCAATTAACCTTTCCAGGTGGAGAAAAGAAAAACCACTCATGGGCTTTTTGAAGCCAGTATAAGACAAAATCACTAAACCAACCAGCATTGGAAAAATTCCAGCATTACTTTAGATTCAAATTTAAAAACTATTCTCAGTTAAATTCAATCTGATACACATTTACTTAATGAGAAATGTTAGGAGTTTTATGAAAAATCTAGTTCAGTGTAAACTGATAGAAGAACCCTGGATGGATAGCAGAGTTTGTTCCTGTTTCTTTGGTTAGGATCACAGATGTGTAAGATCTAAGTGAATAATTAGTATCACAGATAGGTAACACCTAAGTGAATAATTGAAAATTCAGTAAGAGGATAACCAAACAGTAGCTAGTTTCTGTTCAAAAGTCATTAGACTAAAGAAATAAAAAATTTCAGACATCCAGAGGGCTGTCATTAAGTGATACATTATTCAAGTGTTTTTGTATGTATCATGTGAGTACAATTAAATCTGGAGTAAAAAAGTAATCTATTAAGGTTTTTAAGACACTATCAGTGTGTTACAGTGGGAATTTCCCAAGTTGATTATAAAATATCACAGCGAAAAAACTACAAGATACTCTCATGATGAATACTAAATTTGAAAGTGATCTTAACAGACGTTTTCCTCAAATTGAGGGAAGAAATTACAAACATAGGAACTAAAACACACTGCATTGTTTTGGATATAAAATGACATTTACTTAAAATGCTCAATACTTTTGCCACTTATGGCAGCAATAAATCATGGTGCATAGCAGAATAGGGACTAAACTTCCACCCCCCGGGAGAAAAATGGAATCCTAGAGATTTTGAAGAGTCTCCCTCAATAATTTAAAAGCTACATAGGAGCACATATTTCTCTGGAGATGGTAGGGACTGAGATTGGAATACAACAAGCATTTAGCTAGTCTGGATCATAAGAACACGTAGCCAAGTGTCTCATGATACAGGGAGAAACTACTGATGTACAGTGCTCGAATACTACTGGGAAGCAAGTATCTTCTGGGAAGGAAGGGAATGAGGCTGTGAATCTCTAGTCACAAGACTCAAAACTAATGAAATGTGGGTGAGGACTGTGGTGACTATGAACAGTGCTGGGTGGCCCAGAAAGGCAATGAGGCATCTGAAATAAAATTATGAGGTAGAAAGATAAACTGCTGGGATGGCCTTTGCATTGAGACTAATGTTGGGAAAGGGAGAGATGGTGCTAGGTCCAGGACATAGCAGTACTGGTTATCACACAGTACATGTTATTGGAACTGATCTTGACCTAGCTCTCCTAAGCCCAATCGTGCACCCTGGGGAAGGTGATGGCCTGTAGACCGATAGCCCCAATGTACCCCTATTCCTAATATTCACATTTTTGTGTAATCCCCTGCCACAGTAGACCAGGATCAATCTGTGTGACCAAAAGAATAAGGCAGAAGTGATGGAATGTGACTTCTGAGATTAAGTTATACAAGAGAGCATGGATTGCCCCTCAATCACACTCTCTCTCAGATCACTTGCTCTGCAGGAAGCGAGCTGCCATGCCATGAAGAGTGAGGAACTGAAGCCTCCTGCCTACAGCCATGTGAGTGAGCTTGGAAGAGGATCTTCCAGCTTACTCAAGCTTTTAGAGGACTGCAGTTCTGGCTGACATCTTGACAGCCTCATGAGAGACAGCCAGAACTACCTAAGCTGCTTCTAGATTCCTGTCTCTTAGAAACTATGTGATATAATAAATGTTTGTTGTTTTAAGCTGTTAAATTTTAGGGTAACTTCTCATGCAATAATGGGTAACTAATGCAGAGTTGTAGTGCTTCAATTTTAGAGGGAAGGGGTTAGGAATTGCCTTAGTTCCTACTTTGAAGAATCACTAGAGTCTGAGCAGGAATGTATTCTAGTGACGGTGGCAACACCAACACCAGAGCTGGAGTCACAGCATTAGCCGCATCACCTTGGACAAGAGCAACTATTACATTAAATTAGCCCTATTAACTTTAATTCATCCCAAACAGCATTTTATGAGAGAGAGAGACTATAACCACCACTGCAAGAAGAAAAAACCCACCAAATGGGTAAAGTAATTCCATCATAGCAAATGAGATACTTCCAGAATTTCTCAGTTTGCTCTTTGCCAACCTTAATAGCACAGAAAATCCATGAAAAGTCTATATTAGAAAGAAAACAACAGTATACTAATATTAATGTCCTTAGCAATGATGACAACACACTTTGTATTAATGGTATATGATGTCCGATAAAGAGAAAGTGACCAATCATGTATTCAAGGAAACTACTTTGGTTTCTTCCTTAATTTCTGACATCATGCTCCATTATATATCTACGTGGAAATTTGGAAAATGTTATCAAAACATCTCACTAATCAATATGTTCCAGTACAATGAATTTAATATACTTCATTTATTTTTCCAGTTGGATATACTGGAAATCACTGATTTGGGATTAAAAATCTAATCAACGTTATAACTATGAAGTTTGCAATTTTCTGGAAGTCTTTCAAACTGTAAAGAATACAAAGCTGCAAAGAGTGTTAAGACTGGAAAGAGATGACAGGAAGTATGGGTTACTGATTCTTCCTTCACTTCCTCTTCTAATAATGAAAGAAGTGCAGGAGACCCCAGCATTTTGTGGGAAGGTGTTCTATGGAGCAGTCTAACAGTAAGCACCAAAAAACAAATAAACAAAATCAAATGGGTGGCCATGAATGAAAATAAATTAGCAAATCCTTAGAGAATGCATAATGTATGCCAGGTATTGCACTGGGTGCTTTGGTTAATTTTTTCTGTTTTCAGTAGAGACAGGGTCTCACTCTGGCTCAGACTGGTCTTGAACTCCTGAGCTGAAGTGATCCTCCTGCCTTGGCTTCCCAGAGTGCTAGGATTACAGACGTGAGCCACCACGCCTGGCCACTGGCTGCTTTCTTATTTCAGGAAGTCCTTTTTACAAACCTGTGAGGTAGGTATTATCTCAATTCTACATAACAAATTAAGGCTCCAAAGGTCACAGAGGTAAAATTCAAATTCAGATCCAGTTTTCAAAAATCCAAATAACATTATCATATATTGACTAGTCGTTTGACAAATATTTATTGTGCACCTACTCTGTGCTGAACATAGTCCAGGTGAACAAAACAGACAGTTCATAGTTTCAAGAACCTCTGAATACGGGAAAGGGTCAATTTTAAATAGAGTGGCCAGAAAAGGCAGCCCTAAGAATGTGACACTGAAGCTGAAAACACTTCCTATAGCTATCTCTTTAAAATGTCAATACCATCAGTTTCCTTTCTCCTTTCTTTTTGTGTTACACTTCTCTAGTTGGGTATGAGGGTGATCTGGCTGACACCCATCCTTCTGACCTCTGTCTCATTCTTCTGAGGCGCTTTTTACTGCGTTCCGTACAACTTAAAGACAAGGACAGCATTCTGTCCCTTTTTTTCTCCAAGTAAATACACACTGTCCTTGAGTGAGATCATTAATTCCTAATGCATCAACAGATCCCTATAGGCTAATAATCCCGTATCTATAACTGCAACCGTATCACTAGTCTGATCACCAAATCCATATATCCAATTGCTTCTAGAAAAGCTACCAAGATGTCTCACAAATACTTCAAACGCAAAATGCGCAAGACACAACTCAACACTTCTTCTCCTATGTTCTCTTAGTGAATGGCATTACCTGGAATTCTGCTCTTTCATGTCAATTGCCAAATTCTGAAGAACCTTTTAAGATCTCTCAAACCTACCCCTTTTCCTCTCTACCCTCTCCTAAGATTACCTTATTATTTTTTCCTTGGACAACTGCAATAACTATATTTTCCCTCTGATAATCTACACTCTACAATGCCGCTAGAGTGATATTTCTAAAAATGCAAATATGATCATACCACTTCTCTCTTTAAACCTTTCAATGGTTCTCTATAACTTTTAGGATAAAGTGTCCAAACTCTCCAGAGCAGCATACAAAGCACTTCGTGACCTGACTACTGCCTTCTGTTTTTGTTTTCCAGGAAGCACCATCTTCTCTTATTTCCTCCCTTGTTTGCACTGGTTGCTCTATTTCCCTAAAATGCATTTTTGTTTCTATTTTGTATAGATCTCTCTCTCTCTCTCTCTCTCTCTAATGCTAAGAAGTGATTGAAGTAGTTTATATTTCATTAGTCCAAGTAGCTTTAATAAGAAAAAACATTCATGATAATGTCATGGTAGATTGACAGAAAACAAATAAGGAAAGTGTGGGTGGGGAGGGAGAAAAGGCATTCAATAATAAGAAAAATAATGAGAAATAAAAGAGACTTGACAAATAATCATTTCTGTGCTGTTAACTGAATTCAGAGGATAATAATCTGATGTAATATATGACCCTCTAAAGTGGCATTTGCTCAGAGTATGAATTCAACAAGCTGCATGTAATGCATTATTTATTAACAAATTACTGCAAAGCTGGCTCTGCTTCCTAAGACATTGTCTAGATACCCTTGAGTCCACTAAGGCTGCATAGCTAGCTAGAGGCTAAAGCTATTTTCATAAACAAAACCCCTTTTCTTCTAAGAAAGAAAAAAATTAAGTCTACTAGTCAATTGAGGCTAAGTTAGTTAAAAGAAGGGAAAAAGAGAAAACGAGGAAAAGGAAGCTTCTTTTCACACACCAGCATAGTCACCATTAGCTCTCATTCTTTTTAAAAAAATGTGCATAAATTCCTAACATCGTAATTCTGAAAGGCATCTGCACCTAAAGATGGCTATTAGAGGGATAAAAGTAAAAAGACCTACTCAGATACTCTAGACACCATTTTCCAAGCTTCTTCATTCAAAGTTCAATCTAGAGGCCATATTTGAACTGCCCATAGGCCTAGCTAGCTTTTGGGAGAAACCTAGAGAAAGTTTCTCTTCTCTTACCCTGTCCTCTAATTTCCATCTGTTTTCCTTTTTGAGATAGGATGTTGCTCTGTCACCCAGGCTGGAGTGCAGCACCACAATCATAGCTCTCTGCAGCCTCGAACTCCTGGGCTCAAGCAATCCTCCTACTTCAGCCTCCTGAGTATCTGAGACTACAGGCACACGCCACCACATCCAGCTAATTTTTAAAAAAATTTTTTGTAGAGATGGGGTCTCACTCTGTTGCCCAGGCTTCCATTAGTTTCTTAATAATCTCTGTAGACCTGTCCTTGAGGGCACAGGGTTTCTTTACCAACATAAGGACACCTAGAGGACACATCAATTCAAGCCTGGTTTGGAGTGAACTTGGTAAGAAAGGTCGTTTTCTCTATCACTATCTCTTGGCTCCAGTCCCAGTCTTACTCAGCATTCCCTTGCCTCTTCTCATGTATTCTATAGCTGTAACAAAGAGCAAACAAAAATCCACTACTCAATTCTTTAGATAGAATGAATTTCAGAGTTAGAGTTTACTCAAATAATGCCACCTCCAGGAAAACTTCCCTGAGCAGTCTCCTGTGCTCTTATCTCACAGACTGATTTACATGTCCCAGTTTATATTTTCATATACATATCTCTAGTACTATACTTATAACACTGTGCAAAGTATTTCTGGTTCATGCATCTTACCTTTATAAGCTTCTTGAGAGGACAACAATGTTTTATTGTTTTGTATCTTCAGCACTTAGCACAGTTCCTGGAAAGCTAGTGTGAGTCAGTAGTTAAGAAAAGACTCTAGAGCCAGACTGCCTGGAGTCAAACCTCAGATCTATTTTTATCATGTCTGAGACCTTGGGCAAGTTATTTAATGTCTTCATGCCTCAGTTTCCTCATTTGTTAAATGCTGAAATTATAATACCAACCTCACAGCATTGTGAAGATCAAATGAAACAATGTACAGACGGTCCCCAAGTTCCACTTACAATTTTTTGACTTTATGATGGGTTTATCTGGGGTATTAAATGCATTTTTGACTTATGATAGGTTTACTGGGACATAAATCCATCATAAGTCAAGAAGCAGCTGTACATAAAGCACTTAGAATAGTGTCTAACTCACGGTAAACCGTCAAGAAATGTTGGCTATTTCCAACGTGCTGTCGGAAAAAAAAAGAAATGTTGGCTAGTATTTATTATGCAGTATATAGTCAAACTTTTGTTAAAATGCTTGAAACTGCTAGAGTTCTACATCCATGGACTACTGTAGCTAGATGTGTATGTGTAGATTAAATATTGAACTATACATTTGCAATCACCTTCCTTTATACTACTTTTCATTTTAGTGTATTACATTTCTATTGTAAATTAAATATTCTGTTGTGAGACCAAAAATTTAACCATCCCTACATTCTGAATTTCAAATAAATGATCTATGAACTTTTTATACGCTGGTACAGAGGTCATTCATAAATTGAGAAGCACCTGGATTCTACTAAAAAATGTTAAGACTATTTGAATGATAGATTGAAGAAAAGTTTCCACTGGAGAAAGATCAAATCTTTATGACTTATTTATGAGCTCCTTTTATCTTGTGGCCAGTTTAAAATGAACTTAGAATGTAACATAAAAGGTATCTGATCTCAGGAAAATCCTGGGGATTGCCAAGTGTTACAAAGGTATCACTATCACATTGACTTTGGAACTGCAAAGCTATCTGCAAATCAAAGAAAAATATCAATCTTTAACAGTTTTCTGCACTTTAATGATCAGATTCAGAAGTGATAATGCCTTTAAAATATCTTGTCCACATAATATATTTAAGCAATAAAGTTACCCTTAAAAAACTTTCCCTAAACCAGGTACGGTAGCTCATGCCTGTAATCCCTGCACTTTGGGAGGCTGAGGCTGGAGGCTGGAGTTTGAGACCAGTCTGGGCAACATAGCGAGACCCTGTCTCTACAAAATAAAAAAAAAAATTAGCCAGACATGGTGGTGGACACTGTAGTCCCAGCTACTCAGAAGGCAGAGGCAGGAGGATTACTTGAGCCAGGAGTTCAAGGCTGCAGTGAGCTATGATCGTGCCACTGTACTCCAGCCTGGGTGACAAAGAGAGACCCCATCTATTTACAAAACAAAAACAAAAACAAAAAACTTTCCCTCCATTCTCTAAAATACATCAAACAAAAAAGTACTTTTTGGTATACTTTTACAGAATAATTATCAAAGTAGTATCAAGGTTACATTTACAATGTCCAAGGAGCCTTATGTCACCATGGATATTCCACCATATAAAGTTACGTGTCACATTAGGATGTTTCAGTCAAAGATGGACTGCATATATGACAGTGGTCCCACAAGATTATAATGGAGCTGGAAAATTCCTATCCTAGTGACATCGTGATGGTGTAGCACAATTACCTTGTTTTATAAATTTAGTATAGTCTAAGTGTACAGGGTATATAAAAGTCTACAATCAGGTACAGTAATGTCCTGGACCTTCACATTCGCTCACCACTTACTTATTGACTCACCCAAAGCAACTTCCAGTCCTGCAAGCTCCATTCATGTTTCCGTACCCTTTAGTATCCTACACAGGTGTACCATTTTTTACCTTTTATACCATATTTTTACTGTATCTTTTCTATGTTTAGATACGTTTAGATATACACATACTTAACATTGTGGTACACTTGACTACAGTATTCAGTACAGTAACACGCTGTGCGGGTCTGTAGCCTAGGAGGAACAGGCTACACCATCTAGGTTTGCGTAAGTACGCTCTATGATGTTTGTACAATGACAAAATTGCCTAAGGATGCATTTCTTAGAATGTATCCTCAATGTTAAGTGACACATGACTGCATAGTATGTTCAGTCTGATTTTACCGCCAGAGAATTTATAAGCTACACATGAAGCAAACTTGAGTTGGAGAGGGCGAAGGGAATTGCAAGACATTGGCTTTGGATTTTATATATCTTGTTAAACTAGCTCACCTCGAGAGCTAACCTGGTCTTATCAGAGCAAGATACTGGACCTACTCCATGCCGTGACGTGTTTAAAGAGAGACAATATAATTCGTTTCAAAGAGTGTTGATATCAACGCATGGGTGACTTATAAAAACTACAGAGGAAAATTAAATTTTATTCTTTTATATTTATATAATTATATCTAATTTTTAAAGCAATGATTATTTCCTTAAAAATCCCTTGGTGCCCTAGGCAAAGAAAGATGACTAGGTTGGAGTGAGCATGTCACTGATTCAATCTGTTAATTTTTAGTGGAAAAACAGATGTCTGAATTTAAAAAATAAAGCATCAAGATAAATAACTTGAAAGAAGCAAGAAATAAAAATATTTTATATATACCTATATACTTGGAATAATGCCTTTTTTTTTTTTTTTGGAATAATGGCATTGTTTAGGAGGCAAGAAGAGTTTCCTGGGAGGAATGAGGATGGGAATATATCAGACTTGTAATTTTCCTATTTCCCCATAATTTGCAATACTATTTTAACTACCTAAATTTCTGATGAAAATAACAGATTCCTTTTTTTTTTTTTAAACATTTGGGAAAATGATGCTTGCTATAGCCTTTCCTCACCAGAGTTTTATCAGGATAAAACCGGACACGTTGACTAAGTACTTCATATTTTTCTAAAAATACGTACTAGTAAAAGAATTTTATTATTGTAACCAAACATAAAAGTTACAATTTTCTATGGTAGAGATTGTTATTACTGTAAAAGTTTTTAAAAATACCTTTAAACATATCGTTAGCCCATTAAAGTCATAAATACCTAAATGAGACAAGTACGGTAGTTACCCTTTATCCTCAGGGATACAGTTTAAGACCCCCAGTAGAGGACTGAAACCAAGTATAGTAGGGAACCCAATTGCTGTCACTCAGAATATGTTTGTTGTATCTTCTACCCACAAATTTAATGTCGTCTCCTTCTTAACTAAGCACTTACCACACACTGTGGTTGTAACTTTTGCAGTTTGAGGTGCCAACAGCAAAACTAGCATGATTTTTTCCCCTTCTTCATAATTTCATGGATAGATTTGTTCTTACTATAGATCTTAGCAACCTCAGCATATGTTTTTTATCCCCTTCCTTATATTAAGTGAAGAACTTTCATCTTTTTACTTAAAGGAAGCACTTTACAGCTTCTTTCTGATATACCTGCAAAGCCAGCATCACTACTCTTGTGCTTTGGGGCCATTACCAAGTAAAATAAGGACTACTTGAACACAAGCACTCTGATATCACAACGTCAATCTGATAACGAAGATGGCTACTAAGTGACTCATGGGTGGGTAGTGTAGACAGCCTGGAATTGATGGACAAAGGGATGATTCATGTCCTGGACACGATGGAGCAGGACTGTGTGAGATTGCACAGTGCCACTCAGAAGGGCACCAATTTGAAACTCACGAATTGTTTATTTCTGGAATTTTCCATGTAATATTTTCAAACAGAAGTTGACTGCAGGTAAATGAAATCTTAGAAAGGGAAATCACAGATAAGGGGTGCTACTGTACTCTTTAATAAACCCTTGTAATGATTTCTGGAAAATTCGAGATGAAAACATCTAAGGATGGAATCAGAAACTATACATTTATCACCATCCGTGTTCTGCTTTGTAAAGGCAAAAGCAGAAGAATAAAACTAAAGGACATCTCATTGAATATCTCATTTTGTTTCTTGGATTTAATTAAATCAAGAGTCAACTCTCATCCCAGAGTTTACATAATAGAGTTACTTTCCCAGAAAATATAACAAACAAAACAAAAATGGGCTATTAGTGCAAACAGAAATCTCCTTAACAAGAGTTCTAATTCCAGCAAGTGTGTGTTTGAAAGGTTTCTTGCTTTCTGGTCTCTTTTTCTATAATTTTTTGGCCAGGAAAGGAACTGAGGCTTGTCCTTTAATATGGTCCTTTCCAACAGATAGATTTAATTCTACTTTAGCATTTTAAAAAGATGAGTACAAAGATGTCAGCTTGATGACTTAAAGGGTAGGTGATTCTAGAATCTCCTTTTAATCATCTAATTGTAGTAATAATTTTTTTAAAAACTCCTTAATATTTAAATTAATACTCCTATTTTTTTGCTCTACTATTGACAGATGAGAATAACTACCATAGTTCTTTGTCTCCCTTTTATCTTTCTTCCTGATTGAACAAATTTAGTTAACCTCAATATTTTTTCTTGAAGACTGGGAATATAAGACAGTTATTATTCTTGGAATCATACCTCATTTACTTTCACATAATTGATACTCACGATGTCTTAAAATGTGACAATTTGATTGGTTATGTGTTAAACACGTGAATCCCAACTTATAAAAGAGCATGCTATAGAATGGAATTCCATTAGATAATGGATAATACCTCTTCAGTATCCTTGTTGATATTCTGGGGTTGGATTCTTCTTTCTTGTACAAATTAGTTTTTTCTTTTCTTTGACATGACAGCTCCTTTTTACCCCTCACCCCCAATTAAAATTAACCATATTCTTCCTATTAACTTTCATTTTTGATTGACATCCTATTTGTTACAGTCTTCAAGAAATCAATGAATATATTCATCAGAATTAAACTTGGCAGCTGTCTCCAAGGAACTAAACTCAATGGTTCTTGGTAGCCTTAGATGGAATTTTTAATAACTTCAAAAGAGAATTTTTAAAACCAACCTTGTATTCTTAAGTCATTACTTTAAATCTATGCTTTTTGAGTTTGCAAATAGAAAAAAAGAGTAGAATTAAAAAATATAATTGGAATTAAGAGTATTAAAATATTTTTAAAAATCTAACAGCTAATAATTCTCATGATTAAATTTAATTAAATGGCTAGTTCGGGTAGTATGTTACAAACAAAAAGGAGTGTATTTCTTCTCAGTCATAAAATTTAACTTGAGTAGCAAAGGAACTGGGAAATGGTGGTACTGAAGAAGGTATACTGCACATATTTAAGAAATTTAGTTCTTTTTCTCTCCCTGAAATTCAGAAACTTTTCTTTTTCTTTAGAGTTCCAAATATTTCAGGTTTAGACACCTCATCTCAGACCAAAAGAACTAACAAAGAACAGAAATAGTTCAGTCTGAAAGGCAATGTGGTACAGACCTGAGTTGGAATCCTAGCTCTATCATATAATAGTTCTATGCCTTTTATTGCTCTGAGTTTTAGTTTTTACATCTGGAACATGGGTATAATACCACTAAGCCTGATAGTGTTGTTGAGAGTTAAAATAAAGTAGGCATATAATAAACGTAAAGTGCCTGGCTCATAGTAGACACTCAATAAATGTTCATAAACTTTTGTCTCTTTCCTGACCGCTCTGAAAATTAAGTTTGACAAATAGCATTCTTTTCACTCTCAAAGCTACTGTGATAAGAAAAAGAAACAACTAAACGGAACAATAAATCTCCTTAATCTGAAAATTTAAAGTAGATAAATAATGAAATAAAACCAGTAAGAGAAAGCTAGAAAGAATGATGGAATTATAAAACCCATACAAAAGTTATTAAGATACTATTAATCATTTCTGTTTTCTTCTTGGCTGTGATGATGAGATTGTATTTCATATTCAGTGAGGGGAGAAATTACCTAAAGTTTGAAAAGTGAAATTAAAACAAAAATTGCTTTCATTTTCCAGATGTTTTATCAGAAAACTATTTCAAAATAAAAGTAAGGCCTTTCAATCATTCAAGTGAGATGACCTGTTTAAGTGCCTACTATTGGCCAGGTGCAGTGGCTTATACCTGTTATCCCAGCACTTTGGGAGGCAAAGGTGGGAGGATCACTTGAGCCCAGGAATTCAAGGGTGCAGTGAGCTATGATCATGTCACTGCACTCTACCCTGGGCGACAGAGTAAGACCCTCTCTCTCTCTCTAAAAAAAAGTGCTTACTACATGCCTACTGCCATAGTAGGTGACAGCAGGTATACTAGAGAAGGTGAAAACATATTATTAAAGACATAGCATTAATACATGCCAGGTGGTGTTAGGTATGTAACACTGCGTTAGTTTGATAGGGCTGCCATAACAAAATTCTATAGACTGGGTGGCTTACACAATAGGAATTTATTTTCTCATAGTTCTGGAGGCTGTAAATTCAAGCTCAGGCTGCCAGCAGGGTTGGTTTCCTCTGAGGCTTCTCTCCTTGACTAACAGATGGCTGCCTCTTCACATGATTGTCTCTGTGTATGTCTACCCTTTGTGTCTCTGGATTGGATTAGGGCCCATCCTAACAGCCTCATTTAATTTAAACACTTCTTTAAAGATGTTATCTCCAAATAAGGTTACACTCTCAGGTACTGAGGGTTAGGACTTCAACATATGAATTTCGAGGGAATACAATTCAGCCTATAACAAATATCATGTCACTTAACCATTGCCCTGTTTTACAAATGAGGAACTAGGCTTTGATAGAATAAATAACTCATCAGATATCACATAGCCAGTAAGTGGTGTAACCAAAATTTTAACCTTTGCCTCATTAGCATTAAAGCCTACACTCTTTCTGCTTGTCACACTTCCTCAAAGAAATACAAATCTACTTGGGAAGACACAGTACTGAGTGATGAAAGTTTAAATAAGAGTGCTATCAATAAGAAGGCACTTAATTCACTGGATATCTCAGTCCATTTGCTGCTGCTGCTATAAGAGAGTACACAGACTGGTTAATTTATAAAGAACAGAAGTTCATTTGGCTCATGGTTCTGGAGGCTGAGAAGTCCAAAAGCATGGCAGTGGAACTGGCAAGGGTCATCCCCATGCAAGGGCAAGTGAGCATGTGAGACAGAGAGCAAATGGGGAGCCAAACTTACCCTCTATCAGGAGTCCACTACTGCAATAACTCACTCACTCCCATGGTAACAGCACTAATCCATTCACAAAGGCAGAGCCCTCATGACCTAATCACCTCTTAAAGGTTCTGCCTCTCAACAGTGTTACAATGGCAATTAAATTTCCAACATGTGAACTTTGGGGGGCATATTCAAACCATAGCACCGGACCTGTGCCATTACAAGATGAAAGTCCCATGCTCTGTTTCTCTAGATTCGCATTTGTATTTCCAGGAATGAGTACTGGGCTAGACTGTGGTCAGGCTGGTACCTGCTCAGCTCTCTGGTTGATCCATATTGTTTTTGTTAAAAATACCACCTAGTTTGTGCTTTATTCTCTAACTACATTTTATGGATCTATGTTCTTTTAAAATTATAATTATATAATTAACAAGTTAAATCATTTACATTTCGAGATTATGTTATAATGTTTCCAAAGAAGACAAGTTCGGGTATGCATGCTAGGAAACAGGATATGTGACTTGAATCCCAGTACATATTAACCCTTACACAAAAATTGTTGGATGAAGTCTACTTCTTTCTTCTATACTCTGAGGAGTATATTGGAATGTTTCTTAAGAATGCAAAATTCACAAAGGTAAACACTACGCCTTTTTTTGTGTATATATATTTTTGTTGTTGTAACATATCTAGTATATTTTATATATAAAATACACAATTCGATATGAATCAGTGAAAAAAACTCATTGCCTGAGAATTATCTGCTTTCCACAGAGTGAAAATAGTAACACTACCATTTCCAAATAAAGTTCTACACCCAATGCTTAAATGCTATTGGACATAAATTTTCTTCATTTCACAAAGTTTAATTTGAACTCTATTATTTTCTATGGTTTACTGTGGCAAGATAATTGGCAAAAACCTGAGTACTGTGCTTATTCTGAAGACAGAGCCCTCCATGTACAACTAGACAAAAGCAAAACTTAACTAACTGGAATATTTGGAAACTGAGGTATTATGGTTAATTTATGACTAATTTTCTGGCTAACTGAGTGCTGACCAGATAATCTCTTTTGTTTCGATTATTGTTGAAATCTTTTCAAGTAGTTTGCTAGGTTGATATGCCATATTCCTCTGCATGCAATGGAGAAAAACCTTCGAAATCTAAACACTTCACTACCTTTCCTGATGCTTACTTACTTAGCCTGTGCTTTTCACTAGACAGAGAAAGCTATCTATCCAACAGCATAAGGGAGTTAGACTAGGGAGACATTAAAGCTTTTCAACCTTGTAAATGTTTGTTGATCTCTTACTACACAGTAAGTCCTCACTTAACATCATCAACAGGTTCTTGGAACCTGTGACTTTAAGTGAAACGATGTATAACAAAACCAATTTTACTATAGGCTAATTGATATAAATAAAAGTTCCTATGGCATATTTCTGGTCACAAAAACATCACCAAATTTCTAAATAAAGACTCAAAACACTTCTAATCTTAAACATTGGAACCAATGTGAGCTGTATATATACTTTTAAAAAAGACTGGCAAAAAACAAGTAAGATAATGATTTACCCAATTTTCGGTGAATCACTGAGTGATGGTAGTTGTAGTGGTGGTGGGTCAAATCAAGGAATAAACGTTTTCAAAGTGAAAATTATAAGAAGCACCTCCTCCCACTACACAGTTCAAAAACAATGACACATATGGTGGGCTTGCTGAGTGCTTTTATACTGCATAGTTTACCGTTGTGCATTTGTATGATTATCATCTACCTTACAAATTTTTATTCTATAACAATTTATATTAATTTATACATTCATTTTCACCCCACTTATTCCAGTTCAGGGTAGAGGATGGCCACAGACTATTTTGGCAGCTCCAGGTGCAAAGTGGGAACCAACCCTGAACATGACACCATTCCATTGCTGGGCACACTCACACACAAACTCACACTCACTCAGACTGGGACTATTTAGACATGCTAATTCATCAAACATGCACACCTGTGGGATGTGGGAAGAAACTGGAGTACCTGGAGAAAACCCATGCACACATGGGGAGAATGTGCAAACTCCACACAGATAGTGGCTTCAGCCAGGAATCAATATTTTTTCCTCATCAATGTTACAATGAAAGGATGTTGAATGAAATGATGTTATTTGAGGACCTGATGTATATAAAGATCTTGCCACTGGTTATGGGGGCTACAAGAAGCTTAGCAAAATTGTAGAGATTCCTTTCCTTTTCTTTCATTTTTTAGAAACACAGTCTTACTATGTTGCCCAGTTGCCCAGGCTGGCCTTGAACTCTTGGGCTCAAGTGATTCTCCTGCCTCAGCTTCCCTAGTAGCTGGGACTACAACTACACGCCACTGTGCCTAGCATCATTACTTTGTTTTTTTGAGTTGAATTCTCTGAATATCAATTACATCATTTTCAAAAAATATGTACAAAAGCACATTTCAAAATTTGATCCAATTTTTAATATAATCTATCCTTCTGCTTTTCTCCTAGAGTATGAATATTAAACAGCATTCTTAAGGATAATTGGAATTCAGTTGTGATTTTCAAACTTGTTTCAAACTGAGTGAAATTGGTGGAAAAGGTGGAATAGTATATCAGAATCTTGGGGGAAAATGGGAGAGCAGACAGAGAAGAAATATGTGCAGTTTAAAAACAAAGCAGTGCTTTTCTCCAATAATTTTACATGTTTTTAGACACAGTATTTAATGTTTTGAAATATCAAATAATATTAAAGTAAGGTATGTGTTCAAAGAAAAAGAGGTTGAGAAACATCAGTATAAGGGAATTTTTAAAAACCTTAAGAAATTAGAGACTTCATTTTTTGTCTCCAGACAGAAGGGCCATCATAGAAGGCATTTGGTGAATATTTTGAACTTAACAGAATAGCTAATTAACCCAAAACACACTTAATTCATTAAATATAAATGCAGAAATGGTCATTAGAGAGTTGTCCACAGTGACTGACTAGCACGATGGTCTAAACTTTAAGTGGAAAAGTAAACTTGTAAATCTGCAAATGCAGTAAGACACCTTTGCAACTCTGAGCACACATATTTTCATTCTGGTATTTTGTGTTTCTGGCTGTTATTACCTTTGCAAACATTCATAGAAAGAGCTAGTTATTATCCATCTTCATCTCCACTTTCTGGTGCCTTCCACACAATAAACATAAAAGTGGGGCTACACGCTCAGGTTGTGAACTGCTCTGACCACTGAATGTTTTTCTCTATAAGCTGGAGATCCAAAGACAACTAATGTTCAATTTAGAATTTTTTGGTTTTTAGATTTAGAACCACCTTACTCTGTGACATTTTCACAGAATATGTTATTTCCTACCTGCTGTCAGTTTGTAGATCACCGATAAGGTTCAAACCAATCAGTTCTCCCAGTTGGAGACAAACTGAAAGGACACCTACAGTACAAGCCCTCCTAGCCCAGTGGCTCCACTTGTGATGGATCTCCGGAAGTCCAAGGAATACCTACCTCTAGCTTCAGAACATCATGCTGAAGTTTACGCTGAAATTCAAGGAAGTTTTTGATTGTCAGCTTCCCCTTGAGATCGGCTCCAAAAAAGTAGGTTGTGAGGGCTGAACACAAGCCGGACTTGAGGGTGTTCCCAGTAGTAGAACGATCTCTGTGACGCATGCCCATACTGGTTTGGGAGCGAATGATGCTCTGAACCTAATACAGAATCAAACCCGCAACCAAAAAAAACATTAGGAAGTAAAAAACATAGAAAAGTAACA
>RJWJ010012764.1:0-41231 GCA_004363605.1 Indri indri
GGGGAAATTGAATAGCCACATGCAGAAGAGTGAAACAGGACCCCTATCTCTTGCCATATACAAAAATTAATTCAAGATGGATTAAGACTTACATGTAAGACATGAAACCATAAAAATCCTAAAAGAAATGTAGTAAAAACTCTTCTAGACATCAGTCTAGGCAAAGAATTTATGACTAAGACCCCAAAGGCAAATATAGCAACAATAAAAATAAATAAATGGGACTTAATTAAACTAATTGGTATATTGATCTGTGTTGGGTTACAGGTTTAAGGAGCCATAGGCTGATTAGAACTGTGACAATGGAATAACTCTTTTTGTAGGCCCCATTATGGAGCTGTTTTTGCATGAAAGTAAGTGCTGCTCTCCACCTTAAACATAAATAATTACACTCTAACTATAAGATAAGCAAGAAGTGCATAATAGTATATTGCTACTGTGTCATTAGACAGTCACTTAAATGTTGTACTATTTGACAGCTCTATGGCATAATTACATGCTAGATGAGAGCATTCATTTGACAAAGTGCTAGAATAAAAATAATTAAGAGTATTTTGAAAAATCAAGCATTTTAAAATAATTTTCTACTAAGCTGAACTCAACACTGCATAGGAATAAACTAAGGCGTCGCAGATTAGATACACAAGGCTAAAGAAGATGAGCATGACTATGAATTAAAATCTCCACAAGACTAAACTTAGACCAACATCCACATTGATCCAAAATTGTTCCTAGCATCAGGCTGGATCTGTGATAGACAATCATGAAAGAATCTAAAACCTTTTTAGATATGAACATAAATAGTTTAGTGCTAAATTCTCAGTATTAAATAGATCTGCCTTATTATTCACACTCAAACTAGATATGAATGCAGTCCACAATGGAACTAAAAGTAAAACAAATTGGGAAGTTTAATTGATACATTTAATAGAAGTGAGAAAGAGTTGGCCATAGTTTTGAGAGAAATTTTTTAATTATCATTATCAAGTAGAGGTAATACATATGTTGGTTTGAGGAAATCCCAGTATGTCCTCCAGCAAAGATTATGCCTACAAAGCACCTTGCTTAGAAAGTGACATTTACTAGGATTGAAATGTGGTTGATGAATAAAACATTTTAGAATACAGAAAATTAGAACCGATCTATTTTCTTTTCAGCTGCCCCAGTTAGTGAGTAATAGCCTCAGATTAAAATATAGAAATGTAATTTTCATTGTAAAATGGTATATATTTTTAACAACTAAGTTATTTTAGAAGGAAATAAATGCAAATGGAAGTTCAATAGTCAACTTCACTAAAACAATACTACTTTTCTATTTGAACAAGTTAGGTATGTTCAAATAATTGATTTATTTCAAAATTGCCTGAGAAGAAATAAAGTTGGGTCTAGCAGTCAGAATGCTACTCTCTATTTTTCAAATCTGGAATTTATCAATTTTTCCCATCTGCAGCTGAGCACCTGGGTGGTGTATTGCCACATATATTAAATGTAAACACATGACAGATCCTATATATGTATGAAGCCTGACAGTCACTACGAGGCCTGAGGAATATTTCCGCAGAATATAGATCATATTATCTAAGAAAGGTGACTGTAGTGCCTCAGTTATCATTACAGCGTTTTCCTGCTCCAAGCCTCAGTCAGAGCTCATTGTTGTACCCAACCCTGCTAACACCTGGGTCTATTTTCCTTCACTGGAAAAGTCAACAATAGATCTAGAAGCAGAGGTTCAGCAATATATGACCAATCTTTCCATTCACCCAGGATTCTGCTTAAATTAAGGTAATATTTTACTTTCAGTGAAAATAATTAATAAAGAAGTATTTATCTGTAGGGAAAACATTAAAAAGCTACCTTTAGATTTTTAGGTTTATATATCAAATGCTCATTTGTCCTTGGTCAGCTATATAGCAGGGTTGGTTGCATATTAGTTGGAAGTGGAATAATGAAATCACTAAAACAAGGGCATGAAGTGGGGGGTGTGAGTGTGTTGGAAGAGAAGAAGGAAAGCAAAATCATTTATTCTTGGAACAAAGCAGATAATCAATAAAATTATGTATGTCTATTCTTTAATGGAATTCACTTCTTATGGGGTAGGGAATAGTATATATTTAATAGAAGAGAGACACGAGGCACTGAAAAACTAAATTCAAAGGCAGGCAAGACAGTGAAAGAACTGAGATTAGAACTTGAATCTTCTAAGTGTAAACAAGTTGCCTTTATACCAAACCAGGTCCCCTTCGGAACGTATTATTTCAAGTTAATAGAGGAGAGTAATTTCAGGTTGTAAGTCCCCTTACTTAAATAAGGCAATGCCCTCTAGTGGCTACCTTTAAAACAGCATTATATTACATTTACAAGGTCATCTTTACTCTGAAGGTGGACACTTAGAGGTGGATACTAAAATGTCACCTCACTATATGGATACAGTGGGACAATGAGTATTGAATGACAAAAAGCTAATGTACCACTACAGTTAAGAGTGTCATCTACAGGGAAGAACGTTGATGAGGCCCAGGTTCTTGCCCGGATCTGAAACTGTCATTAGCCACACTGCACATATTACTATCATGAAACTCAATAAATAACTATCCAGATTGGTAATAAGTAAAAGCCATTAGACTTTTCTTCAAAAATACATTAAGTACACTTTTTCACTGACAACTACTCTTCAACTTCTGTGTTCTCACCAGTTCTCTTTTCTCATGTTGGTAACAAATCTAATACTCATACCCTCTTTCTTTCTGGGACATTTGACCATATTAACAATTCTTTCCCTTTATAACAGCTCCCTCAAGAAACTCCGGCAATTTTCTCCCATTGCTCCCCCTTCACATGAGAACCAACTGCCTGGTTTTCCCTCTACATACTTGAAGTACTTCCATCTCTGAAAATCCAAACTCTATGTATCACTCAGGACCTATTCCCATGCCATCTTCCTCATGAGATTTTCATTCCTCCTCCCAGCTAGTACTTTCTCCATCCTTGGAACTTCCATAGCATTCCAGCCTTTTTTAAAGACAATTGCAATTTTCCGTGAACATGAGTTTGTCCCCAAAAGAGTTTCAAACAGAACCATCACCACCACCACTAATTGTTTCTGAAAACATTCCAAGATAATGAGCCTACCATGCAACATCTCCTTGTTGGCCCTAATACTTGATGGTCCTCCTTGTACCACAGCTGCTGCTCTGCTTTCCACTGGCTAACACCTGAACGCACTTTGGAACCCTCGTGATACCTACTGCCTGATGTTTCATGTCCACCTGAAAGAGAATTATGTAGGCCCCTTTTGTATTACACTGAGATACAAGGCCATCAAATTAGTTCTTGGTCCCTGATACTTTACCTAAATCACATGTGGTGTCTACACATGGCTTGTCTATAGACATGAGGACATGGTGGTCTGAGCCAGAAATTAATTTATGTCATATCGACACTCTCTCATCCTGCTAGGCAATTTCATTACCAGGTCAGTAATTTATACTAGGTTCAGCTTATTAGCAGGTTAGTCTGTCTTCTTCATAAAATGAGTTCACTTCCAAACAGTCCCACAGTCCCTCCTAAAACAGACATCTAGCACACCTGCCAGTTTGTTAGATACAGCTGCATGTGCTTACAGTGTAGCCACAGATTGGGCTTAAACTAGATTTTGCTCACCCACTTCCTAATTCCCAATTCCAACTGCCCTAATCCCAATTAGATTGTGATCAGTTTGAAGGACAGGATCTATATTTCATTATTATTTCTCCAATCAACCTTTGCACAGTGCTTCACGCACAGTAGGAACTAAATAAAAACCTGAAGAATTAATGACACAAGACAATACCAATTTCCATTTTTATCTATTTCTCATGAATTTCATGTACTCCTTCCAAGTTTGAATAGCTCTTATAAGTTTTTGTGTGTAAATGATATGTAGAGAATACAAATAAACAATCATGCTAATAATTCTTCCCCCAATTTTAGTACAGAATATGTTACTACTGTTATACAGGAAATATCATACTCTATCACTGGTTTCCATTAAAACCAGAGTGTATTTAAAGGGAAATGGAGAGCCAAGGGTTTTTACTTTCCAGAGTTTTGTTCTATTTTAAATAAATAGGAAGTTTAAATTTATGCAAATAAATGCATATAAGATATTTGCATGGAGGCAGATCTTTGTTTCCTATGCTTTGCAGCCTACATTTTTAGGCTCTGTCAGATGGGAATAGGGTAGAAAATTGTATATTTTTAAAGAGTTTTGCTTTGGGGTGAGATTTTTCATGGGTCTGCAGAGGGGTAATGTTCTCCTGGTGGATGTTTTAGTATTAAATATCATTCACCACTGTCAAAACAAAGTACTCACAAGATTAAAGCTTGGGGAAAAAATATAAGACATAATGAGGAAAAAAAGAAATAAATGTTTATGAGCTAAGGTTATTGTATTCTTTTCTTTATTAAACAAATTTATAAAGGAAAAAATTTGTCATCTGTGCAAAAGACCAACTGAAGATAATTTTTTTGTCTTATAGCGGTTCTCTTCATCACAAATGTATTTACAATGATGATTCCCAACTAGATGTACTATTGGCAATAAAAATGATCAGTTATTTGGTGTTTGATACATTTAATGGGGGGGAAGAGTTGTGTGGTGTATATCCACTGGTCATAATGAAAAGAACCACAGGACAATTTTGATTGTCTTTGGTGTGTTTTATAATATTAAAATTTTTGTCCTATATGTTAATATTAGCAGTAAATCAAGTTATTTTTGTAGTTGTGGTGGAAAGTGCTAGATATTTCCCAATATCCACTTTTACTTTCTTTCTTAATTGTACCCTAACTTTATTTCAAGATAATTCTCTTTGGAGCTAGGTGGTTATATTTCATTCTATTTCTGTATGATGAATTTGTAGCAGTTGAAAATCATATTTTTCCAACCTTTGGACTTTTTCTTCTCAACTGGGCGAAATACTACATGATATCCTGGCTTCTTGGGTTTTCCAGTCCAAGTTGCTAAAATATACCTGGTATGGGAGTATTAAAGCCAAACAATTTGAAAATAAGTTTTAGATTTTGCTTTGTGCTTACCATAATGTTTTCTGGTTCTTTACTTTTGTGTTTCACTTTCTTTCTTTGCATCAATTTTGAAGTTTAATATTTCCATGGATAAGAAAGCCTTAGTATAGGAGGGGAACCCAAAGAATGTACCCCATGAGATGGAATCTTTTAAGGGAGCAAGATAGACAGAAGGTTTTAAAAACAGTGATGAATAATGGCAGGTTAAGTTGTGATGATGAAAAGGCATTTTAGAGTATCCTGAGTCTAAAATGAGGGGAAAATGAGCAAATATCACATTTACCAAGAAGCCAGAAAGTGAAGATAAGGTCAATTCTACAGTTGCAGACAGAAAATTGGAAATCATGTTCCAGATGAGAAACTGAAGCATAGAAAATTATTTGTCTGACCCCACACTGTGATGCATTTAGGGTGCTCTCCCACCTCTCAGTGCTGCCTCAAGTGAATGTGAAATAGGGAAACCATTGAAACCCAGCTGATTTCAATGAAATTACAAAGCTGATTTCAATGAAAACATTATAGGAGGGAAGGAGGGAAGCACAGAGGTGCCAAGGCAAGGTCTCTAGAAGGAAATCTTAGTCTGAATCTCAGGGCAATCATTTATCTCTTTTATCCTTGAAGTCAATAACGGAAAAGTCAAACTTTTCACTCCCACCCCACGATGAGGTGGCAGC
The DNA here is from genome assembly GCA_004363605.1 of Indri indri. Taxonomy (NCBI): domain Eukaryota; kingdom Metazoa; phylum Chordata; class Mammalia; order Primates; family Indriidae; genus Indri; species Indri indri. The sequence goes on from RJWJ010012764.1 coordinate 5,739, forward strand.
ATGTTAGAGTGAACAGCTTTGAACTCTCAACACTTATAAGTGGAAGAGGGAAAAGCTGATTCATCAGCACGGGGAACATAAGATAGAATCCCCTTTTTACAAGGGGCAGTATCACTGCATGGCAAGGACAGCTCAGGCGGTCTCTCATTCTCTGTTCCTGTCTTTATCCTGGGGGCCATGAACAGTATTAGAGTCTGGTCCATGACCCACTTCTGCCCACAGGCAGGCCCCAGTAGGGAGTAAATGGTTTAGTCTGAAGGGAAAGATAAATACTGCCAACAAGAAGAAATAGGCAAGCACTGAGAAAAACAGAATTCCACACAGAACATAATTAAATCAGATAACTTTTTAAAAGTAAAGATTACATGTGGATCACAAATTTTGGCAACAAAGTACTGTATCTTTTAGTTCTCCTTTAGAAACACATACACTAATTTTTAATGTATGGAGAGACCTGAAAATCAGTCATGAGAAAGAGACTCAAAGGTGATTGGGGACATCAAATTAGATGAATATGCAGTGGAAGATGGCAATGAAGCAAAGGTTCCAGCTACTTGAGACCCCAAAAAACAAATAACATCACAAGCCCACAAAATGATGGCCCTTTTTTGTATAATCCTAGAATAATTACATTTAATTTTGAGAATCCCAGGATAACAAAGATGTAGATTAAATGGAAAGATCCACAGAAGAGCTGAAAAAGTATTTAGAGAAACAGAGTATTGGTTTATACCTACAAATTTACAGATTAAAGACATCAACTAAATAATAATTTACCCTTGGTCTAAATATCTAATTACAAATATTCAAAGGGTGTACATCAAAAAAAAGAAAGAAAAGAAAAGTGATTTGGCTAGCAATCAGGAGCATAAATACAATTAAATTACTAATTTTAGTTTGAAGAAATTAATTTGATATATGTCGGGCAGGTGAGAGGGGGTGGAGTGGATGGGTATATTCACACCTAATGGGTGCAGTGCACACCGTCTGGGAGATGGACACGCTTGAAGCTCTGACTGGGGAGGGGGGCAAAGGCAATATATGTAACCTAAACGTTTCTGAAATAAATATTCTGAAATAAAAGAAAAAAGATATGTGTCTAGTTAAAACTAGAGTCCTTCTTGCCTTCTGGCTTAGTCAGGCTTAATCACTGTAGACAAAGTACTATTAGTATGTCCTTTGCTTTGATAAAACTGCTCCACCTACCCCAAATTATTCTCTCCACCAGGCTTTCTTTTCACCTTGCTTTACCAGAAATTGAAATCACTGCAATGTGTGTAAGGAAGGCCTTGCCTAAAGCATTATCTATAAGAATGTTTCTGATAAAGTGTATGTGTTACTCAGAATGGAGAGTAGCATCCCGGGGTCTCTTCAGAACAGCAGCCCTGATTTGTTCATACAGGTTTTCAGTTTCTACCTTAAAAAGAACAGTAACATGGTCCCCCAGGGAAAAGTCCTGAGGAAATTAATTTCACTGGAAATAGGCCTATGCTTAGCCTGATAAGCCCTTACCTAGCTGAACAACATAATTTTGTAGAACTATGAACAGCATGCTCAGAAAGCAGTTGCTGGTTGAAGGACAGTACTGTCAGGAGGACGAACTTTTCAGATTCCCCAAATGTGATGTTTTAAAGTCAGGAATTAGAAAGTTGATTAACGAATGACTTTGCCATTTATGCATCTCAAAGATAACTCATTTATTCTCCAAGGTATATTCCTTAAAACTCTAGTTTAGGGCTTAAAATTTACAACCTGAGAGCCAAATCCAAATGCTGCCTGTTTTGTAAACATAACTTCATTGGAACATGTCCATGTTCATTTGTTTATGGATTGTCTGTGGCTGTTTTTCCCAGACAAATCTGCTGTAATGACAGAGTTGAATGGTTGCAATGGAGGCCACATGGTCAGTAATGGCTAAAATATTTACTAGCTGGACCCTTATTGAAAATGGTCACCAACCTCTGCTCTAGTTCTTTGGGATGTCAACGAGTATAACCTGGTCAAAAATTTGGGAGACACTTGGTTAAATAAAATTAAGATTGTCTGTGAGATTTGAGTCTTTGACATATTAAATCCCCAAGAGGCACAGGGAATGGCTCACAAACTTATTAATATTAGAGCACAAACCCTTTTTTCATGGAATATCTTTAAGGACCTGTTTTCTGTAGAACATAATTACAGGAACACAACAGCAGTCACTCAATTAACAGGAATATTAGTAGAGTATCTACTAAGTGCTAAACATTAGAGATTCCAAGATGTTTAAGATGCTATCTTTGCTCTCAAAGAGCTAACTGACTATTAGGGAGTCAAATATTAAGCAAATAATTGCAGTGCAGTTCAGAAAGTGCTAAACTAGAGCTTATGAAGTGATCAGTAGTAGTTCAAAGGAAAGAAAAATCGACTTTGATTAGAGGGAGTAGAGGTTGGAAATCATAAGAAAGGAGAAGACATTTGAACTATGCTTTCAAGAACATACAGAAATTTTCCATGCAGAAAATGTAGAGAACGTTATCTCAGACAGAGAAACCAATATATCTGTAAAACAGAATTTTTTATTTTGGAAACTACAAGAAATTTATTTTTGAGAAGTCAAGAAGATATTTGGTTCAAGAAGTAGGTAGAGCTCATATCCCTAACCTTGAGCGTATATAAAAGATCCATGAGAAGCATAACTAATGGACAAGATAAAGAGAGATGTAACGTTACATACCATCTGTGTTGGCATCATTCATCAAATGATGAATAAAAATCAGCAATGCTTCTGTTTCCCACAAAAAGCAAGAGTTTGGAAACTAAAATATAACATGAAATTCAGAGAAAACAGGGAAATTTTTAAGTGATAATTCAATTGTATCTTCATTTATTCAGCAATTTTCAGCTTCTCTTAGATAATGAATGGAGAAATGAGTTGAAAATATGGATGCTTGCCAAGTAGAGAGGGGAATTTCAACTTCAGAAAAAGAATGTAGATTTCATGGAAAAGAAACTTATTCCCAATTTGCCTGACAAGCTACAAATTTCCACAATGTTAACCTGAATACATTTGGAAGCTCAACCAATAAAAATGCCTGGCACAGAGATTGACAGGAAATGCAGCTGGAGATGGGGAAAAAACATAAAATTTTTAAAAAGATGCTTTGGAAACCACAGATAAGCTAAAGGCCAGCAGAGCCCTGATAAAGAGCTGGCTATTAGTGTACTTACCATTTTATCTTTTAAGACAGTGACAGGTACTCTGGTAAAGGCTGCTATGGGAAAGATCTAGAAACATTAACAAATATGTTTTCTGTTTATAATTTTCATATTCTGCCTTAATTTTCAAACTATTTTCCTCTTTGAATTCACTGATTTTTCTCCAGGTAACGACCTCCCTGTCTATCTTTAAGTGATCCCTGGAGCATCCACTTCTTGGCTTTTCCAGCTCTGTCCCCTCTACACACCCTCTAGCTCTGTTAATAGTAACTCCATTGAGGTGACAAAGGCTCTCTGATAAGGGATTTCTCAACTTTTCTCACTTTTGCCTAAAAATGTCTACAGATCTTTACCACTTTTCTCTTATTTTCCTTCTGCCTTTAAAGAAAAAATGCCCTTGCTCCATTCTAAGACTGACCTTTCAATGTTACTTTTTCTCTCGTTTGACTCTCAGAACTCGTCTCATAACTTCCCTCTTTAGTCATCCCCTTCAATCTTGTGTTCATGTTGGCTTCTTCCTTCATGTACAAATATGACAAAGGTTCTCCAATTCTAAATAAATTGTTCCTCACCCCTGCCTTTTTACCTCTTCCCTTTTCATTCCTGTGAATGCTCATAGGAGTAATTCTCCCTCAATTCCTCTATTTTAAATTGCTCACTTTGACCCTAACCCCAGTGTAGTTTCTATCTACACCACTTCACTGAACTCTTCCACAAAAATCACCAGTAATATCACTGCCAAATCAAAGAGTTTTGGCTCTTTCCCTATCCAGATTTATCAGAAGCACCAGACAGTATTAAACGTAGGCTCCTTCACAAGATGCATGTCCTCTGGCTCCAGTGACCTTGAACCTCCTTCTATTCCTTTTCCTACTTGTCCTCCCACCAGGTGCATCACGTGTTCATCAAAGTTCTGTTCTTTCCTCTTTCCTGCTCTCTATATGTGACTTTTATTTCACAACACTTTTGTAGGCCTTCATATTCTTTTACACTAGACTATCATAGCAACACCCAAATCGCACCTGCTGCTGTCCTCTCATTTCTTTCATCCTTCCTTAAACTGGCCTAAGGATTATCTTATTAAAACAAATATCAGATCATCAGAGCAAGAATAAGAACACTTAAAATCTGTATAGAACCATGTAGATTTCCAAGCACTTTTATAATTAATCACTGCATGGATAACATTCACTGTCCCGTCAATATTACTCTACTAATCTTAAGGGCTAATATATTAAGGCTCTAAGAGGGTAAATGACTTTCCCAGGATCATGCCATTTATAAGGGGCTGCCATGATCTTTGAACTTGTGACTTTTGACTTCTTAATGTTAGGCAAATGCTTCCAAGCCACTCCTCTCCTGCCAAAACCCTTAGTCTGGAGAATAGGATTCATTATCTAGCGCCGTCTACCTTCCCATCTCATCTCGCTCTATACATAGCAGTATATTCAAAGTGCCTCACACAATGTAAGCACTACATAAAGTTCATAATTATTTCTATTTTCATCTTTCTCACCTTCCCAACTTCATATCTTTGCCCATACCTTTTCCTTCTTTTCCTTCTTTACTTTCTGAATCCATGTAAAAGGTTTTAATGGATTGTTTAAGGCCCATTTATATGAAATGTATTGCTTCTCTAACAGTTTTGCTATCACATGTGCTTCCTTCTGTCTGTGAGTATGTCTTCCACATTAAACTCTTACTTTCTTGAGGCACATTGTGATTTTTAAAATTCTGTTCTTCCCCTTCCTAACACAAAACACTGTGTTTTGCATGTTATGAGTATAAAAGTATGCCTGTTGACGTAAATGTTAACATCCCTATTTTACAAGTTCATACCTAGTCATAAAGCCTTTGAAGCTTGGCTAGAGCCCAACCGCTTTATCAAATTGTGAGCAAGTTGTCAGTGCAGCATCCTAGCTGGAAATAATCCAATTTTGTGAGGCAAAATGGGGAAGATTATTATATCTATTTATGTAAATGATCTTTTCTGTCAGTTCCAGATATTGCTTTATTTTAAAAATGTAAGTGATAGTGTCGTGATTGTGTTTTTTGATACATTATAATTATACACATTTATGGGGTACATGAAAATTTTATTACCTACATAGAATTCATAATTATCTACTCAGGGTACTTATGGTATCCATCACCTAAGTATTTATCATTTCTGTGTGTTAAGTACATTTCAGATCTTCTCTTCTAGCTATTTTGAAAAATACTATACATTGTTGTTAACTATAGTTACCCTACTCTGCTATCTACATTAGAACATATTCCTTCTATCTAACAGTATGTTTGTACCCATTAACCAACTTATCTTCATCCCGGCCCCCTCCCCATACACTCTTCCCTCTCTCTGGTATCTATCATTCTACTCTCAACCTCCATGTAATCTATTTTTTTAGCAACCACATATGAGTAAGAACATGCAACATTTGTCCTTCTGCACCTGGTTTATTTCTCTTAACATAATGACCTCCAGTCCCATCCATGTTGCTGCAAATGGCATAATTTCATTCTTTTTTATGACCAAATAGTATTCCTCTGTGTGTGTGTGTGTGTGTGTGTGTGTGTGTGTGTGTGTGCGTGTGTGTATCACATTTTTCCTGTCCGTTCATCCATTGATGGACACTTAGGTAAAGTCCATATCTTTGCAATTGTGAATAGTGCTGCAATAAACAAGAGAGTGCATGTATCCCTTTGATATATTGATTCCTTTTCCTGTGGATAAATACCCAGTAGTGGGATTGCTGGATCATATGGTAGTTCTATTTTTAGTGTATTTGAGAAATCTCCATTCTGTTTTTCATACTGGCTGTACTAATCTACATTCCCAACAAAAAGAGTACACGAGTTCCCTTGTCTCCACATCCTCATTCACATGTTGCTTTTTGTCCTTTTAGTAATAGCCATTCTAACTGGGGTAAGATGATATCTCACTGTGGTTATGATTTGCAATTCCCTGATGATTAGTGATGTTAAGCATTTTTTCACATACCTCTTGGCCATGTTTATGTCTTCTTTTGAGAAATGTCTATTCATGTTCTTTGCCCATGTTGTAATGAGATTATTGTATTTTTACTCAAGTTGAGTTCCGTGTATATTCTGGATATTAGGCCCCTGTGGATGAGTAGTTCGCAAATATTTTCTCCCATAGGTGTCTCTTTACTCTATTGTTTCCTTTGATGTGCAGGAGGTTTTTAGTTTAATGAAGTCCCATTTGTCTATTTTTGGTTTTGTTTCTCATGCTTTTGAGGTCTTACCCATAAAATCTTTGACTACACCAATGCCCTGATGAGTTTTCTTCTGGTAATTTTATAGTTACAATTTTAGGATTGCTTTTACTATGTCTGTGAAAAATGACATTGGTATTTTGGTAGGGATTACATTGAATCTGCAGATTGCTTCAGGCATGTGGTCTTAATAATATTAATTCTTCCAATTCATGAGCACGGAATGTCTTTCCCTTTGTGTCTTCAATTTCTCTCATCAATGTTTTGTAGTTTTTCCTGTAGAGTTCTTTCACCTCTTTGGTTAAATTTATTCATAGATTTTTTGTAGCTATTATAAATGGGATTTCCTTCTTGATTTCTTTTTTAGTTATTTCATTATTAGTGTATAGAAAAGCTACTGATTTTTGTACGTTGATTTTGTATACTGCATCTTTACTGAATTTATTTATCAGTTCTAAGAAGTTTTTGGTGGAATCTTTTGGTTTCTTTATACATAACATCACATCATCTGCAAAGAGGGATAGTTTGACTTCCTCTTTTCCAATTCAAAATGCCTTTTATTTCTTTCTCTTGCCTGATTGCTCTGGCTAGGACTTTCAGCACTATGTTGAATAGAAATGGTGAAAGTGGACATCTGGTCTTCTTGCAGTTCTTAGAGGAAATTCTTTCAACTTTTCCCTATTCAGTATGACGTTAGTTGTGAGTTTGTCATATATATATTATACTTTATTATTTTGATGTATGTTCCTTCTGTGACTAGTTTGTTTAGAGTTTTCATCATGCAAGGATCTTAAACTTTATCAAATGATTTTTCTGCATCTATTGAGATAACCATATGGTTTTTGTCCTTCATTCTGTTGATGTGATGTATCATGTTTATTGACTTGTGTACATTTAGCCATCTTTCCATCCCTGGAATGAAACTCATTTGATCATAGTGTAATATTATCTTTTGATGTGCCATTTACTAGTATTTTATTGAGGATTTTTGCACCTATGTTCATCAGGGACATTGGCCTATAGTTTTTTGTTGTTTCATCCTTGTCTGGTTTTGGTATCAGGGTAATACTCGCCTTGTAGAATGAGTTAGGGAGAATTCCTTCTTCTTCAATTTTCTGGAATAGTTTGAAAAGGATTAATGTTATTTTTTCTTTATACATTTGGTATAATTTGGCAGTGAAATCCATCTGGGCCCGGGCTTTTTGTAGGGGGAGATTTTTATTACTGATTCAATTTCACTACTCATTATTGGTCTGTTCAGGTTTTTAATTTCTTTATGATTCAATTTTGGTAGGCTGTATGCTTCCAGGAATTTATCCATTTCCTCTAGGATTGGATTCTGGGTGCATGCAATAGTGTAGTCAGTCTCTGTATGAGTTCTTTGCCTATAAACAGCATCAGTGGTGTCTGTGATTTCCTTGATGGCTTAGGATGAAAATGTTAGTGGAGGCTGTGGTGAAGTTTTACTGGGGACTGGCACATTAGGTATGACCGTCTTCAGGCCCCAGTGGTGGCAGCAGTAGGCTGAGCTTGCCTGTCCTTGGGCTCCAGGACAACGTATGCTGTTACCAGTTTTAGCAGGCCCAACCAGGCTGATTCTTGGGCTTCCAGGTACCTTGCTTAGGTGCTGGGAATAGAAGCAATTGCTGAGTGGGAGGGTGAGATCTTGAGCCCCTGAGCAGTGGGTGTGGTATGAGCAATGACAGTAGCAGTGGTGAAACAATCCTAGGGGACCCAAATGGCCCATAGGAGTGTTGGCAATGGTCTAGCAGGCCAGTCTGCAGACCATCAGGTGGCATGTGAGGGTGGTGCCAGCTGTGGTGGTAGAGGTAGGTTGAGTGGGCTTAATATCAGACCCTGGGAGGAGTGCTCAGGTGCCACTGGTGGTGGACTGGCCTGGGCAATGGCCAGGCCCCTAGAAGGTGTATTCAGGCACTGGCCAGGTACTGGCCAGAAGTGAAGCCAGGCTGGGCTATGTCCTCAAGCCCCCTAGTGGTACATATGGACTCTGACTATGGTACATAGAGGCAGGGTGAGCCCCCTCGCTGCCAGAAAAATGCTGGCAGCGGTTGTGCTGTGGGTCTACCATTGGGAAGGACAGAGTTGCCTTACCTCTGAATAGCCATAAGCAGGCTGCTGGGAGGCTTGGGCTTTGCCCACACTTGAGCCTACAGCAGTCTGTAGCCACAGGAGTTGCAAGCAGTGGAATTTGTCCTTAGTATGCATGAGAATGCACAGCTGCCCTTCTGCAGGGGAAGTGGGATTGCTGTCTGTGGCTGTTGCCTCACCCCTGATTGCAGGGCAGGAGGCAATCCTGTGAGGGCTGAGCTCTCGAAATGGTGGCATGCTGCTGCTGCCCAGGACTTGGGGCTTGTAGGACCCAGCATGAGCTCTCTCTCTCTAGAGCAATGCCTTCACATGGTTTCCAGGGAGCTCCCTATGTTAGCCTTGGCACCCACAAAAATCAAGGGGTTCTTCCATGGCTAGGGTGGTAGAAGTCCAAGGCAGGAATGTGAACCATTGGGCATCTTACACCTACCCTTTCCCTACAATGGGAAGTCTCTCTTGGCTCCCCACCAATCCTGGCTTAGCAGGCTGCCTTGTTTCCTTTACTTTCCTTATATTAGGTGTTTCTTATCACTTTTTTGCCAAATTCCAACATTCTCTCTTGGATAATTTTTCAAACAGTAATTATCTACTCACTACTTCTGTTCTTCTTAGAGGGTGAGGTAAGTAAGAGAAGCCTCTAATCACCCACCTTGAGTCCCCTATTGGAACAGATTTTCCAGTGACTATTATTAATATGTACCCTTTTCTTGTGTCATATTTTTAATTTTAATAAAAAATCATTATTCTTTGTATTTATTTTAGGGCTCTTATTTTCACACCTTTTGTTATTTGGACTGTCCTAATTTATATATCTAAGATAGGCTCATTATTGTGAAGATTTAAATGACATTAATAAAATTACAATTCTAAAAATACTATGCTCATTGTTGACATTTTGGAATATGCAAGAAATAAAAAAATACATATTTTCCCATGTTCAAAGCACTGTGGGATAATAATTCTTAGTAATTTAATGTGTTAGTATCTTGGTTTTCATTTACATATAACGAAAATGAAATAATTGTAGATTCGATTTTGTACCTTATTTCATTTATCTGATATAATACCATAGCATGTCCTCATGCCCTTATATATTTTATAAACATCATTTCAATGCCCTCAGAATCACATCATGATGTACCACATTTTAAACATTTTTTTATTTTGGCGTTTTAAATTATTTTCAATGTTACTATTACAAATAATGCTGTGATGAATATTTTGTACATAAATATTTGTGCTTCAAATTGTGGAATGATAAAATCTTAAATTCACACTTTGATTCTGCCTTGTTTACAACTTTACTTGAAACCATAGGTCATAAGTTGCTAGAGTATTGAATGAGAAATCTTTAAAGTATTTGTGAGCATAAAACATTGAACTAGACAATCCACTCTGTCAATAGAATGAAAGTTGAAGAAATTTATAAATCAGGTGCTAGGAAGGTGCCAAGAAAAGAGCATTAGCAACTTTGGCAGAAGATTCGGTTTACAGTAGATCTACACATGTTTTGTACCTATCATCATAAAATTGAATTTGTCTAGAATTTGTTGAGATGGGCAGAAAAGATTTTCTGTAATACTCTATTTTTAAGTACAACGATTTTTGTTTTCACTTATGGAATACAATTGTCCTTAAGGCTATAAATCATGTAAATCTGGTTTTACATGTTTGTTTTAAGAAATTGAATTTCATCGCTATATGTTTGTTATAGAAAATTGTATTTATTAGAATATGTTTGCTGTAGAAAATTGAATTTACTTCCCTAAGTTGTAATACACAGATCAGCACAGTAATGATTAACTAACTTAGTGTCTGTGCCATCACTAATTTTATTCTGTAACTTGAGCAGATGATGTGAATTCACTGAGAATTACAATATTCTGCCTTTTCTTTCCTCTACATTACTATTAGGGAAAAATTGTTTGTAATTCCAACAACTTCACTCCTAAAGAATACACGAAAATTGTTTCTTCATCAAGATACACTTATAAAAACTGGAATTAATGGAAAATATTATAAAAGTTCAAGTTTTTTTATACATTTTGCTAAAGATATTGATGTTAAAGTTCATTTATTCAACAAACTCATATTAAGCATTATTATGCAAGGCACTGCACTGGTTACTAAGGATACAGTCCATAATGAACAAAATATTTATGCCAAGTCATAGTTCCACTGACAATAGATATGAGTACCCAAGGCACTCTGCCTTTGCCAACACTGTGTTTTAAACCTTGAAGATTTTATTTGCCAAATAAAGCATATCATTTTGTTAATTTGATTATGTATTATTACTACCGAAGTTAACATTCTGCTTGTATCTATTTTCTTTTTCATGTACTCATTTTTCTCCTGGGGTTTTTAATTTAATTTAGTCATAGGAACACATTATATGTTAAGCATGTTGATCCTTTGGTCTATACTATTTATGGTAAACATGCATTTTGTTTCAAATATATGCATTATATACTTTACATATGGAAGAGTTTTTATTTCCACTGATTGTTTTTTCTTTATGGTATTTGATACCATTTTATGTTTAGAAATGCTTTCCCCATCCCAAGATCAGGCACATGTTCATTCATATTTTCTTCTATTTCTCTTGCTTTCATCTCATATTAAATCTTTAAGCCTTTGGAAATTAACTTTGGTATATGGTATACGTCAAAGGGCTAAATTTATTTAATATCAAAATTCTTATAAACTGACTACAAATTAACTTATTAACTGTCACATCTCACAGCAATTATGCTATTTGTTCTCTTTGTATATCTAAGAATTTTAATATAGATATTATAAATATATTGATACTTGTGTTTCCCAGAGCAAAAGGACTAAGACTTTTATTTCTATGGTAGATTATATTTTATATTAATTTTAAATTCTATTCTTGGTCCTACCCCCTCAGCCATATCACTTTTTATGACAAAGCTTTTACACTCCAACCAAGACAGTCACAGATACAGTCACAGATAAAGCTACAAATTTCAATCCTCAAAATGCAAGAATTGTAACTTTCTTTAATTTTTCAATAACTAAATTTAATTTTTATTTAGGTCTCTAATGCATCATATAGCAGAAGCTCACCCACTCCCTTTCCTAAAACTTGCTTTTTAAGTTACATTTGTGTGTAGCCTGAAGCATATGGGATGGGCAGAGGGTAGCAGGATGAAATCTTGTCCTCGCCAGGCAGTGTGGTTGTCTTAGTATCAGGCATTTTAAAGTCTGGTAATAATGTAGTTCACTGAGTCATCTCTAGTTCCCATCTCAAATGCCCTTCAACTATGGAGACTTCTCATGTTCCTTGTTCTACTGACCCCATGACTGGCTAGGCCACTCCACTCTCCCAGGCTCTCCAATTCACAGAATTATAAGTCTACCCCAGGACACCTGCCTGATACTACAGCATGGCACACTCCTGGAGTGCCATTTACATGGAACAAAATGTGAATAGCACCCTCAGTTGTTGTGTAATGCATTGGCCGTGAACACACCATCATGCCACATCTACTCTGGAGTGCTTTGTTCACAGGTCTCCTCTGCTCTCAAATTCCCAAACCTTATGCAAGTTTCAGTCATGCCACAAAGTGGGTACACACACACACACACACACACACACACACACACAGACACACACACACACATCAAATAGAATATGGCTAAGTGTGGGGTCCCAGAAAGTTCTGCTTTGTGAAAGGAGACTCTACTAGTCTCTATTCACACAATGCTTCTTCTCATTTTTCTTTAGATCAGCCACATTGACAGTACCTTTGACTAGACTTGGGAGTGAGAAGCCTAAGTCTGACTCAGCAGGTCTTCTCCTAAATCCTAAGTAAGATTTTTAACCTCCAAAAAACCTTTATTTACACTTACTAGTAAAAGTTCTGATTAATTATCTTGTCGATGCTTAAGTCTCAGGAAGGTCAGTGATGGTCACTTGCCTTTATCCCCACTTCCATTTGCTTGTATCTCGAGTCCTGTCCAGTCATAGTCTGCAAAATTTTTTTTAAAAAGGAGAGTATGGCCGGGTGCAGTGGCTGATGCCTGTAATCCTAGCACTCTGAGAGGCCCAGGCGGGAGGATCATTTGAGGTTAAGAGTTCTAGACCAGCCTGAGCAAGAGCGAGACACCGTCTCTACAAAAAATAGAGGTGTGGTGACACAGGCATGGTGGCACAGGCATGGTGGCACAGGCATGGTGGCACACACCTGTAGTCCCAACTACCCAGGAGGCTGAGGCAAGAGGATGGCTTGAGCCCAGGAGTTTGACACTATAGTGAGCTAAGATGACACCACTGCACTCTAGCCAGGGTGACAGAGCAAGATTCTGTCTCAAAAAAATAATAATAAAATAAAATAAAATAAGAATAGGTGGAACCCCAAAGATGACAGAGAAGAGAGAGGGTTAAGAAACCAAGGGGACAGTTGAACAGGTGCTAAAGAGAAAGAGAAGCTCCCCACAGAGGGAGATACTCCCTGAGAGACCTAGAGATGCTTGACCCCTAGAAATAAGAAAGATCCTTTAGAAATAGGTGCTTTTAGAAGTAGGCAGGCAAGATCAGTAGAATAGAGGAGCATATTGTCTCACTAATGGATACTCTGCATGAATTAAAATAGGCAACTTTCCATTCACATCAAGAACAAGTATGTCAATTGTTCTAGACTTTAAAATAAGCACCCACATCATTGAATATGCAAGGCTTAAGGAGTCTAAAGAGATCAACTGCATTTGGAACCGATTGATAAATGGATATGATGGAAGGGACCTGTACTTTGAGTGATATCATTAAGTGAATACACAAATAGTAATAATTATTTCTCAGTGAACATTTGGTAAAATGGAAGAAGAAAATTTAATTTTTATTTTTTGCTAAAACTTGTGTCAACTTTAAAATATGATTATATTTGATTAACAAGAAAACAAGGTATCCTGTTTTATGTTCCTAGCTCAGTTTTATTGTTTTGTTTTGGTTTTGTTTTTAGAATTTACTTTTTTAAGTAGTCCTGCCTTAACTCCATTCACATCTAACCACATGGCTCTGACAACTTTTTATTATTACAAACTTCATCCTATGGATCAAATTCAAAATCAGTCTCAAATGGAGCCATCTATGTCTCTAATTTTTAAAAGTACACATCTTTTTTAATCTAAATAAATATAATACTATAATAGTTTATAAAATTGTACAATTTCCCTTTACTTTTGAAAAATCAGTCTTATGCCTTAAATTAGCTTTGTGTTTTTTTTAACTTACATCTCAAAATTTTTATGTTTAAGCCAGAGAGCTGGTATCAAATATTAATGGCAACTTAAATCAGGCATAATCAATAAGACAAATTATCCCCTCTTTCTAGTTCCTAGAAGCAAATGGATTCACCTTTCATTAAACATACTTACCAGAATGGAAAGGGAGGCTTTGCTAAATATTGGATTCTTTTGGCAAATGCCATTTCCCTCCTCCCATCACCACCTGGACATTCTCCTCCAGGCTCTCCTCTGTATCACAGAGGATGGAAGCCAAGGAACTGCATTTCCCCAAATCCCCAGTATTCTAAATTCATTTGGTGTTCTGCCAATAGGAAGCATTTGCTCAATATTTGGAAAACAGAATAAAATCACCCTGGATTAATTTCTCTTTTCCAACAGGAAGCGGATATATAGATTTCTCAGACATAAGCATTTGCAGCAGCCTTCATTCCCCTACCATTCACTGCCTTGGGTTTAAATTAAACTGTTCCCATCCTAAGGGATATTTTTGATACTCCATAATCCCAGTCTAAACATCTAGAAATTACTGATGAAAAATTTGGAAGGGAAAAGTTAAGACAGAAAAAATATTTTCAACTAACCTACTCAAGTCAAAGACAGAGATTAACAGTGCTACAAAAAGAATGATTGAATTGTCCTGAAATCAATTGAAAACATGAGGTATTAATTTACAGCATGAGTTTGCACCTATCAGGGGTTCGAAAAGACAGAAAGGCCTAAAGGCAAATAGAAAACTTCTTCATTTTCCCCAGAGTGATCTGTTCCTCGGGGCAGTGAGGTAAGAAGGGACAAGGTGGAAAAAGTCAAAGAGGAGAGGTATTCCCCCATATCCTACCTTGGGTCAGATTCCCCAGAAGCAGAGCTTCAGACAGCAAGATTTGTGATGAGAGATTTATTAAGGAAGGAAGTGGGTCGGGCAGGGGAAAAAGATAAGCAAAGATGTGGTTTCAGCTAAAATCTAGTCTTGGTCTGATCATGGGCAGCTCAGGAGTATGATGGCTCCAAAGATTTTTCCACCTGGATGAAAGGGAGCTAGGCTCTTGGCTGGGAAACACTCAACAGCAGCAAGGAGATGGGCTCCCCTCTCTGGTAAAGAGATTGGGGTGGGGCACTCTTTTGGGAGTTTCCTAGGATAACAGAGAAAACCCACCCTCCAAACTGAGGCGGAGCTGAGAAGACCAGTGACTCAGACAAGTCCAGCTTGGCAAGTTAGATGAGTTTATTAGAGGTTGCTTACACAGGGCACTCACTCCTGGGTGGCACAGAAGTTCTGTGGAGAATAAGATCCGTAGCACCTACCTGTGTGTTGCCTTAAATCCCTTTCCAGTGAGTTACACAGAGCTCTTTTATTGTGTCATTGAATGTTTTCATTGAAACAAATTAAGCATGTGCAGTACAATCATCATGTGCCTTCATACGACCTATGTTATGGTAATGATATTATAATGGCCCATTAGGCGGGGATTTTGCTATTATAATTAGCTAAAGGGCATTATAGGACAGCTAAAGCAGTTTTAAAGCAGTCAGGGTTGGTTTAAGCGGGTTGCCTCAAGAAAGTGCTGAGGCACATCTCTTGTGCCTTGCTGTTATCTTTGGTATTTGCTTAATCTGTTTTGTAAAAACTTTGTTGAGCACTCCCAGGTAGCAGTGTTGCTCTTTGCCTGGTAGGGAATTTTGTACTTTTCCCTCAGGCACCAACACCATCTACTCCCATCCCTACAGCAGGGCTATTTTTTTGCTCACATTCAATGTATACCTGTTCTCACTGACATTCAGCCAGACTCAAATCCATTTCCTATAGCACAAGAAATTTCGTATGTAGAATACTAATATCAGGACCATGGAAGAAAAATGAGAAGTACCTAATCGCTAATTTTCCAGAAATAATAAGTTCTTTTTAAGAAGTTGACAAGATGATTTGAGACATCTTCTGATATTTCAAAGGTGTCACAATAGCTATATTTTATACAATTGCACACATTCAACCCAAGAGCAAGCTAGGGAGTGAAATTAACCTCGGAAAAGAAAGAAAAGGCAATTTTAAGTGCTCGATATCATTACTATAAAAATAAACAATATTCCTAAAGGAATACTAGTCCATGGGTGGTGCCGTGCTGAGGAAATAACAAAGCCAGGTTTCCTATATTCTTGGTGAAAGGTGTTAAAGCCAGGTGGAACAGCAGTGGGAAGCTTGGTAACTTTAATTGGTATAGATGATCTCTATTGCAAAAGATTTAACTTGTGCCGTGTAACCAGTAAATCAAATTCACAAGTATATTGCTGTTTTATAATAGAAGATACCAACCTGAAAATTGGGTGTCTGATGAAATTGATGTGAATGTAATAAATGAGCAGGATATGTGCCTTCTGCCTCTCCCTTTGATGCAGTTAATAGGAGTTTACATTTGGCTCCTGTAAAATTTTCAGTTTTCTCTAATAGTTGCATTGTTAATAGAGAAAAGTTGAAATCTGATTGAACCTTTTTATTATTCAATATTTGATACATATGAATAAAATTTATAGCATATATTTTGAAGTATTAATTGTAGACATTGTTGAAAGACTGAGTTGGCATTCTGGCTCTACCACTTATTAGATGCATGATTCTAGGCAAGTCACTTAATTTCTTTGTGCTTCCATGTCCTCCCTTATAAAATGAAAACAAGAACAGCATCTACCTAATAAAGCTTTGTGAAGTTTAAGTAACTAATAACTCAAATAAAGTGCTCAAAACAGCACTGGCAGCATGACAAGTGCTAGGTAAGTGTTAGCTATCAATAACAGTACTACCTTTGTTAGTAGTAAAAATGAAGACCCATGAACCTATCATCCAACTTAAAATTACCAATACAGTTGCATTTGTCTCTGTACTTCTCCCGTCCCATTCCTGTTTCCCTCATCCTTGCTGATCTCCATTAATTTGAATTTTGATCATTCCAGTTTTTAAAATTATAACTTCTATATATGAAATTCTAAAAATATTTTGTTTTACTTCATTTTAAAATACGCACAAATAGTATACATTATAAGTGATTTCTAAGATTCAACCATATTCTGCCTCTGTTGTAGTTGTTTCATTTTCATTACTAATATTCTTTTGTGTGAAAATATTGTGATTTTTTTATATATATATATAAATATATATGAATATTTACATTTTTTTCCAGCTTTTTTGCTGTACAGATAATGCTTCTCTGAATTTTGTTGCCATGTTTTCTGGTGCATATCTGCAAGAGTTTCTCTAGGACTGTGGTCCCCAACCCCAGGGCCACGGACCAGAATCGGTCCACGGGCTAGTATGGGTCTGTAGCCTGGTATCAGTCCGTGGCCTGGTAGGAATCAGGCTGCACAGCAGGGGGTGAGTTGCAGTGAGCTAGAGAAGTTTCACCTGTACTTACAGCTGCTCCCCATTGCTCACATCACCATCTGAGCTCCGCTTCCTGTCGGATCAGCAGCAGCATTAGATTCTCATAGGAGCGAGAACCCTACTGTAAACTGCGCATGAGAGAGACTTAGGTTGGGAGCTCCTTACGAGAATCTAATGCCTGATGATCTGCGGTGGAGCTGAGGCGGTGATGCTAGTGCTGGGGAGCGGCTGCGAATACAGATTATCATTAGCAGAGAGGTTTGACTGCACAATAAATGTAATGCACTTGAATCATCCTGAAACCACCCCCCTCTGCCCCAGTCCATGGAAATATTGTCTTCCATGAAACCAGTCCCTGGTGCCAAAAATGTTGGGGACCACAGCTCTAGGATATATACTTAGGAGTGGAATGACAAGGACATAAGCTATGCAAATGTTCAGCTCTACAAGATAAGTAACCATTCCTGAGGATGCCACATCTTTACCAACAAATGGTATTGACAAACTTCTCATTTTTTTCTAATCTGTCAGGCAAAAATATATTTCACTGAGGTCTTAATTTGCATTTTCCTGATTGTTAATGAGTTTGAGCTTCTTTTCATGTTATTTAGCCATTTATATTTCTTCTTCAGCAAAATGTTTTTCATACAATCTTGCTCATTTCTCAATTGAGCTGTTTTATGGAGTTCTTTAATTATTCCAATTACTAATCCTTTGTTGGTGATATAATATTTTGCAAGTATCTTTTCCTAATTTATAACTTTCATTTTTACCTTCCTTAGGATCACTTTTGATTAAAAGAATTTCTTAATGTTGATGTAATCTAATCTATTTTTTTAATGACTTTTATGGTTAGGTTTTTAGTTTCTTAGTCCTCTTCAATATCTGAACCTTCAGAAACTGTTTCAGATTCAGCTCCGAAATCTTTCACATGGTCCAAGTACTAGATTACCTTGCAGATACAGGTATTTGCCTTTATGGGAACCCTGCCTCTCTTACATTTTTATCCTTTATTGTTTTGAGCTCCAGTTACATCTTTCTGGGTTTTTTTCTGTTATATTTTGTTGCATAGAGAGAGGGTTCCTTGGATAGTTCCCTGACTTCTTGTGAAATATGCAACAAATTAAAAATTATGTTTCATAAAGAATCTGGATGCTTCATCATAAGAGGATCCTATATGGCCAGATGCTGAAGCCTTTTTCTACCTTTACTTCCCAAAATGCAAATATGTGTTAGAAATTACAGGTAAACTATAAAACACATTCAATATCAGAGTCACATCACTAGGAAGCATCATTCATATCAAAAGTGCATTTTTATTTGGTGATCTCTTGCATCAGAAGTGAGAATGCTTTCAATAATAATCTTCCTTAGGTTGAAGAAATATGAAGATGCTGAGCCCCTCTGGATAACTATGTTTGTTCAATAGATATTACAGTGCTTGCACATAGCAGCACATTGGTAATAAATACCAATTGTTTGAAAAGACTATACTAAAACACAAAAGAATGAGGTGGCTAGACTTTTTCCCAACCAAGTTATTAAATCTGTCAGCATGTTATTTTACATAAATATATACCATTTATATATTTTGGTATATAAAATATATACCAAATATATATTTCATCACCCAAGTTTCAATTCCAATTTAATGCATTCAATCTACTGTAATTGAACACAACTCCAAAGAGTAAGAAGACATAAATATCTACTGGTGGAAAACTGGATACAAGCTCTTAGTTTTATTTAAGGGAATTGATACAGTAAGGCAGAAGGATCAAAGGGGGAATTTCCAGGAGTATGGGAAAGAAGAAATGATGTAGGTGGTACTTCAGTGACAAAATTTAAATGAGCATTTTGATTCTTTGCTGTAGACAGTTACAATGTAGTCAAGCCAGACAAGTACACTGGGGAGAGGAATGGCATATATGTACAGTAACCATACCTAATTTCCTTTATACATCTATAAATAATTTAATCTCTAGGCTGGATCCCCACCTCCACAAGGGACTATTTTTTCTTCCATTAATACTCTAGCAAACATGGGGGGTTCTACAGAAATGTCTGGGTACATTTTCTTGAAAAGGGAGCAAAATTTTATGCCCACATGCTAGATACATGAGTATATTGTTCCTGGTACTTCATTCCATCCTCTTACAAACTTTTCACTGCAAATCCATGGCATTTTCACTTTCATGACACTCCTATGACAATTCATAACTCTCGGCAACTTTGGTTCTTTCTCCATTAATCAAAATAGAACATTAGAATACACATAAGCGAAGAATGACATTAGTCTAAAGATAAACATGAATTCATTCTAATTTACTAAAAAGTGTTCGCAAACTTTATTATTTTAACTATTATTTATAACAAATTACCTGCAATACATCTCACACCTGAACATGGCATGCCAGTAAACATGGTAGTTAAAAACCACTGCCATTTGTCAACTAAATTTTTGATCATCTGAAAAATGTGAAGGTAACCTACAATTATAAGTATCCTCTACTAAAAGAGAAAGAAATAAGTTGCTCTAAGGCACTGAAAAATGTCAAAGCACAGCCAAATGTAACAATACTTATATTCATTAATAAACCATAAAAATAAGTGTGAAGAAATATTTGGTTTTCCCAGTATTTTTTAACATAAAATTTCTTCCACCATAACATGTTTTGTTGTCTCCAATGTATTGATACCCAAAGCATGTCTTTTATTGGGTGGCTTCACAGGAAATGAGGGAGGTGGTAGAACAGTATCCAGATGCTGTTGGAGGCCACTGCCACCTGGCACAGCAGGGGAAATCCTGGCCCCTGTTAGTGTGGAGATGATGCAGTACAGGAAGGAGACAAGGAGAAAAGCTCGTGTAGGTGGGTATGTCAAGAGAGCTTTTAGAAGGCCATCAAGAATGATGGTTAAGGGAAGGCAAGCTTGTACAGCTACCGAGGTGTGGGAGAGTTAGGAGAAGGCAGAAGATTTAAAGATATGCATCTCTAGGTAACAAATCACACCCTCTTTAGAGTTCTTGGAGGAATAGAAATAAAGTTTGGAATTACATTTAATTACTTTCCCTACTGTACTGTCTTTCTATTGAGGTACAGGATTATTTTTTCGCATATTCATTCAGTCAGTCAACTATTCATTTACCCAACAAATATATATTGAGTGTCTACTATATGCTAGGCTTTGGTCTAGGCGATGGGGATACAACAGCGAATAAAACAAACAAAAATTCCCTGGCCTTATGGAGCTAACATCTTAGTGGAGAAAGAAAGACAATACACAAATGATGGAAAAGTCATTTAGCATGTCTGATGGTGATTCTACTATAATTCTACAGATAAATAACTATACTATATAGTATGTTATAGTATAACATATAGCACTGTTGAGAAAAATAAAGCAAGAATATAGTGAGTGTTGGGAAGATTACAAAGTTAAACAAGCCTCCCAGGGGAGGCTTTCTTGAGGTCTTTTAAGCAAAGACCTGAAGGAAATGAGTTGGCTAAGTGTGGATATGTTGGAGAAGAGCATTCCAGGCTCAGGGAACAAGAGCAAAAGGGCGGGTCTGGCACACTGTGTTAAAGGCAAGTCTTTTTGTGTTTGGTAACACATACATGTTAATGGTAATGACAGATGTAAAACAGCTCAGTATTCTTCAAATTATGGGTTATTACCCACTAATAGGTAATAAAACTAATTTCCTTAATGCCACAATTTTAAAAAATAAAATGGAATAAATTAGAACAGAAAATAACTGAGAACATCATGGTTTTTTTTTTTTTTCCAGTTGGAAGCTTTATTTCAGCAGTGAGTTTGTTTGTGTTTATGTGTGAGAAAAAGAAGATGAGTGTTAAGCGGTATAGTGGGTTGTGATGTAAAATATATCTCTTTACTAGTTAAAAATGTTTGAGAAATATGGAAGTAGACCTCCTTCCCTTTTAGTGGTTAAATTCTTAGTTTTACATCTATCTTCACGGCAGTGATTCTCAATGGAAATGGAGTCTCCACAAGTAGAAAAGTGAGAAATTTCAGAATCATCTAGGACACACTCCCCAGACCCCTAGAAATTCTTATAACTCCTCACTCTAATAAAGAATCACTACTTTCACAATCCATCACTAATACTGAATGCAATTTGTCACATCAGCCCCCTAAGCAGAGGTTTAACCACTCTAGATAGGCCTGGTAACCTGCTGGGCTAAAGCCATCTTCCTCATAAAATAAACCTGGAAAGGCTACCCTTTCCTAACTTCTCTGAGTACACACTCTTGTCTAGTGTGCAGTCTTTCATTTATCTCTGTATATATCTGAAGATTTGAGAAGGTCTCAGTGTAAGACTAGATCTCTATTTTTGTGAAAGGAGAAGCATCTAAAAGACACACATGCAAGGAAATGCTCTATTTGTTTGACTTTAAGTTGAGTTCGTCCTGAAATGTCACTTGCAAGCCCATTTGTTGTTCCCAGCACAATCAACAACAGGCTTTACACACTAAATTCTCCCCTACTTCTTTGCTGTAAAATAAAATGTTCATCCTAATTGGCCTAATACCTGTGTCCTTTATGAACTCTTGCCTACTACCAGCTTCACAAAGTTTGTGTTTATGACTCGATTTTATTTTCTGCTTCTCTGTTGGTTTATTACTGGACTGTCTTTTAACTAGTTAGCAATTTTTAGTGACAGTTTCAGCTCTAAAAAGATACTTAGTATTTTTATATCACAGAAAACTTAGGTAGTATTATCTTGGACATAGTCATACATTCTGAGACCACAAGCTCTGGATCAGCATTTTGCTTATATTCTACACATTTCTTAAAATGATGGATATTATCACCATCTATAGACCAACATTTGTCTAATTCCTCATACTCTTCCAAGAATATTTAAGAAATATTAAGTAGTAACTGCTCTTATGTATTACTATATGAGATTAAGGCAAATGTCATAGGTCCAGTCTCTTGTTAAGATTGTTTCCTTCTACAAAAACAGCCCCAGCTGCATTGACAACCTTACATTGTTGATGGATTAATACTGCAGGAAAAACAATTCTAACATATGCTCTGCTACCATGTCAATAAGAGTCTCACAGAATGCATAGATTGCAATGCAATCATTGTAAATGATTGTCAACTAATGTGTGCTTGCACAAACTGAGTAATCCTACTAATTTTAAAGATTTAATTACTTTTGATTACATGTAACATTAATGGCATAAGAGCCAAAAATATTTTCATATATAATTTTATAATCTAAATATGAAAAGAAATATGAGCAACATGAGAAAGGTTCAAACACTGAAAAGCAAATATCAAATATATAACTATCTGTCAGCCAGTTTTCTCCTTTCTCCATCAGCTAGTTTTATTAAATAAATTTTGGTGATAAAAAAGATTAGGTATAAAAGCTTACATGGTAAAATCAATAATACTAAGTATACTGAAGTATTCACTAAATCTTATAATCATGTCGGTGAAGCATTTATTTATTGTTTTATCTATTCAGTGAAGCAAACAATATATTGTGTAGACTACTATGTCACTAAATTAAAGAGAGATTTATGTTTGAGAAGCTATATTAGTACTTCCATTTAAAAAAATCTTTGTAAATACATTTCTTCAACATTTCATATTCAGATATTCAGTATTAGAGGTCATAGTCTTAAACAAGCAAATGGAATGAAGGAAAGGCTGTAGGGTTTCTTGAATTAAAAGGCCCTTTTAAATCTGAAATTGTGGCATAGATTTCCCAAAAAATGTAGCCTATTTTACAGGTAAAATAGTGCAGGTTTTATCCCACTGAAATAGTTTGCTTATCATTTAAAACTGATCAATGAAGGATTTCCTAAGGTTTACCTGAAATATAAAATTTATCAGAACATAGGAAAATGGAACACACCCAGTATCTGGGAAGAAAATAGAATTATAATGTAACATTTCTTGGTCCATAATGCCCTTGAAATAGTGATGCCTGTTTGATGTAGTCTCTACCAGTTGAGACAACAGTATACAAATGTTCAATTCTTAAATTTTATCTTCACTCTTAAAGATAAAACTTATCTGGCTTACTTTGAGAGTTAGCCTCCCAACCCTCCCCACTCCCAATGTTTTCACCCAACAAAATATGTTTTCTAATTGGATCATAAAGTGCTATACACCTCTGGCCTTGGATTTTAATATATGTATACTTAAATTACAAAGAATATGCCGGGTGCAGTGGCTCATACCTGTAATTCTAGCACTCTGGAAGGCCGAGGTGGGAGGAGTGCTTGAGCTCAGGAGTTCAAGACCAGCCTGAGAAAGAGTAAAACCCTGTCTCTACTAAAAATAGAAAAAAAATTACCTGGGCAACTAAAAATAGAAAAAACTAGCCAAGCGTGATGGCATGTCTGTAGTCCCAGCTACCTGGGAGGCTGAAGCAGTAGGATCACTTCAGCCCAGGAGTTTGAGGTTGCTGTGAGCTAGGCTGACACCATGGCACTGTAGCCTGGGCAACAAAGTGAGATTCTGTCCCCCGAAAATACATAAATAAATAAAAATAAAATAAAACAAAATGAATAAATTACAAAGACTAGAGGGAGATATGTAGATATAATCAAAACCCAATGACTTGTTAGCAGGTTTTTTTCACTAGACATTACCCTATCTCAGCGGAATTCACTATTCTCTTGTCAACCAAGTCCTGATAAAACCATGTTCTTACAAAGGCAAGCAGGCAGTCTGAGAGAGAGAAGTGAGTAGGGAGGACCTCTCCTCCTCATCCCCACCCCCCCACACACACACACTAGAATGTAAGCTTCTTCCGTTCTTCTAGGAATAGCTTCTATCCTATTTATTTTCATAAATGTCTGAGTGTCTAGGGCATGCATGGGTCATGCTTTTGAAATTTTTTTGATCAATTGCTTGAAAATATAAAATTTGAGTAATTCCCAGTTATTCCTGGCCTCAAAGAAGGTGAGAATACTTAAGGGATTGTGATAAGAGGATTAAACTCTGTTTAAAAGAACTATGTCAATTGATTAACAATTTTAAAAGTCCTAGAACACAATGAAAGTAAAATATTCCTAAACCAAACATAGGTTCTCATCAATCATTTAGCAAGAACTTCAGTATCTCATTGTACTTTAAGGTCATTGTTATTTGTATCCTTTTTTCACTGCATATTACAATAAGATATATTATATATATATCAGGCTGAATCGGTGTGGACCTCCTAAAATATGCTGGAAATTAGATTTTAAAATAAATCTCTGAGACCAGATACTTTATTTAACAGTTGGTTCTAACTTATTAGGAAAAGAAAATATAATTTTGAGCTATTATAGGTCTTGAATTCAAGATAAATGAGAATACATTAAGGTGGAAAGCTTAAAATTAGTTATTACACTTGGAAAGATGTAAGACACATGTTGTCCAGTACATACGGTCACTGGTGTGCTTGGATTCAATTCTTATTCCACTACTTACTTAGTGTATGACCCTGGACATTGTTTCACTTCTCAGTGTCTCAGCTTCCTTGTCTGTAAGATGTAGATTATAATAAAAACCTACCTCGTAGGGTTGTTGTGAGGATTAACATCGTTGATGCGATGCTTGATTTTTCTCTTTTACCCTCCCTCACCCTCACATCCAATCCATCATGAGGTCCTATTTGTCTTCTTCTAACCATATCTTGATGCTTTCCACTTCTATCAGTCTTCTCTGTGCCCACCTTCGTTAAGGCTACTATCATTTTACAGATGCATAAATTGATCTCCCAGACTCTATACTTTTCCACTTCCAATCCATTCAGATTGATCCTTTTAAAACATTTAATCAAATCACACCCTTTCCATTCTTAAAACTCTATTAGGGGCTCCTTTCATTGCTCTTTAAGAAAAAAACTAGACTTTCTAACAAAGCTAGTGCTGTCCAGCATGATTCATCTCCTCCTAATCCACCAACTTCATCTCCTACAAGTCTGTCCTTTCACTCATTCACCATGCTCCTGTCTGTTCCTCAAACCCAGCAAGTCCTTCTCCATTGCAGAGTCATGGTATATGCTCTTATCTGGAACTGCAATCCCTTCCCCCAGCCCTGCACAGGAACTTCCGCTGTTCATTCCAGAAGAGTCTCTGAAATATGCCATCTACTTATGTATGCCTTCCCGTACCACCTTATTTAAAGTGGCCATCCCATGTTATTCAATATCTCATTACCTTTTTATACTAACTATCATAATCTTTAATTATCTTATTTATTTTTTGCTGTTGTCTGTAAAGTTTTCCCAATCAGAATATATTAAATAAGTTCCTCAAGGGCAGGGCATCTTATTTGATCTTTATCTTCAGTGATTGGCACATAGTTGGTGCTTAATCAGTTTTGAAGAAAAAAAATGCTTACCACTGTTTGTGACACATAAAATGCTCAATCAATGGTAGCTCTTATCATTAGAGTGATGCTTTTATTCAAGGAAATTGCACAGATTATGAGGTAGAAGAGTGAATATAAATGCGTAACTTGAGTAACTTTTTAGTATTGAAAGAAATTCACCAACTCAATAAATAAACACTATGATGGTGGATAGCATTCAAGTTAATTTTATCATGTAATATTGAGATCCTGGGTTTAACTCCATGGAGATATTATTTGGGTTTCATCTTTGAGAAATGCAGAAATATTAGAATAGTAGATAGTAGAATAATAGATACAATTTCTGTTGCTCCCTCCTAGATGTCTATCCAACCTCACAGGTAAGCACCTTTTGGATAGGCATAATACTCCACTTAACATGCACATGCACACACTCAAGTTAACATGCCGATGGCAAGTGTTCAAATATTTGTTGAATTGAATTGAATTTGATAGAAAATATTACAGACAGTACTACAGGAGAAAGGAGATCAAAGGTTTATCACACAAATGCTTGCCTACTTATACAATAGCTTGGACCATAGTGCTTTCAGTTAATCATGATTCTAACCAACTGGCCAGAATTAAGTTTATTGACTGACTCACAAACAATCAGTTGTTTGACTAGACAACTAATCCATAGTAACAACTAGCTAGAAAAATTCCACAGGTTCTCCAAGGTCTGTAACTGTCTCTCTGCAGAACATCTCTCAAAAATCAGAGAAACATATGCTCTGAATATAATGTAAGGCAGTGGAAATGCTCTTGGGTGAGAGCAAAAGTGGAAAATGACAGGAGGGCTGAAAAGATGACTAGGCTTGATTAAAGCAAAGAGGAGAAATTATTGTCACAGCACAGAACACAGAAAGAGACTATAGCTGATAAAAGCAGATTCAAGAACTAGATTGGGAGTTTTGAGGTAAAACACCATTTTAGTTACAGAAAACAAGAGTGAAGTGAAAAACAGAATAGAAGGCAAAAGGGAGGAAAGAAAGTTTGGGAAGCCTTCATTCATAATCAAGAATTCAAAATATACCTTACTTATTCCTTATTTAATACAATATAAAAGAACGTGCTTTAGTATTAAAACTGCCTTTAATTTTTTAAGTTTATAAACTTTGCTCGACAAATTCACATTTCAAGGAAAATAGATCCAGATAAATGAAAATTCAGAGAACTTAAAGTAAAAGGTGCAATTTATAATCAAAAATTTTTATTAATACCTGAATATTTCTGTACTGTAGCAGAAATTTTGTAGAATAAAATATATATAGAGAGAGAGAGAGCATGTGTAGAACTAAATTTCTAACATCTCTACAGCTTTCATAGATCAAACCCAAATAATATCTTCATTGGTTTTAAATCCTTCTTCTCAGGATCTCAAAGTATATTATTACATAATAAAATTCATTTGTTACACTTAATCAGGAGACAATAGATGTTATATCTATTTTGCAGAAAAGGAAATCAAGCTGATTTTATGAGACTTCACTAATTTAAAGCAATGAGTCAAACCAAGCAAAAAGTTATGATCTCAAGTCAGAAGACCCAGCTCACCAGGTCTTTTCTCTTTCTCTTACTTTCAGTAACTAAAATTAACATACTTAATGTACTATTGAGCCACTCAGAATTTTACCTACTGAGATAAGCTCAGTGAAGTAAAAAATTAAAAAATAAAAGTTCATATTTTATCTTTAACTTCAAATAATTTTGATCATTGGAAAATGTAACTCATGGATTTTTCTAGAATAAAACACATGAAAATGAACAGAAAAATAATATACTTGGGAAAAATAAGATTCTAACACTGACTGTTCTCTTTCTTCTTAAAAGTCTTGCACTTGGGTCCTGGCAGAAGTATCAGAATCTCATACATTACTGATCTTTATTCCCCTTGGACTTGCAAGTGCACACTCAACATCTCTGATACATTATACATTACAAAAGAATTACCTGAGAAGCTTGTTGAACATCCAAGCACCTCAGTTGGTTCTTATCCTGGTAGTCTAAAGACCCAACTTTCAAAACACTTGATCTAGGAGTTAATAAGCCAGTTGTAAAAACAAAAAAGCACACATAAGACAAGAACAACACATAGCCATTAATGCAAGGCAAACATTGTAACAGTTGTGTGGTCAATGGAGAAAAACTGCAGGCACGGTCAGAACCTGCTCCACAGGTTGGAGTTCTCCAAATTACTTAATTCACCAGATTTGTTATCTTGTTATTGAAGTTTAATGGAATTAGACATAAGTTATGTCTGCCTTCCCATTTCCCACAAGAAAAGCCTGGGGAAATATTTCCCCAGCTAATATCTAAGTCCTTCCAGTCATCAATGCAAGGCTTCTCCTGAATCATACTGAAAAGAACTACTTCTAACCTTGAAAATTATGAGCAGTTAGGAAAATACTTCTTATTTTTCTCGCAGGGTGGAGTAGAGGCTATGCACTTCATTACTCACAATTTCCCAATAAGTAGCACCCCCTTGCTTTTAACTTCAAGTTCAAACTCCTCAGTTTGATACACAAAGTCTTCACAATATAACCTCTACCTATCTTTCCATTAGTATTTGATGATTACACAACCCTGACCCTTCACTCCAGCCAAAAGCAAGATGTTTTCAGATTTGAAAAGAAGGAAGTGTGTTGGCTCACTTAAGAAAAAGCCCCAATTGCTACAATTGACCATGTAGCAACACCCATTTTACATTGATGGTTATGTGTTGTTTTTGTATTATGTGTTTTTCTTGTTTTTACAACTGGCTTGTTGACTCCTAGATTGTGTTTTCAACATTGGGTCCCTAGATTACCCAAAATGGGCTTAAAACTGGTTGATAAAGTGCTTCAATGACAAGATCAAGAACCTGCAGTCTCTCTATCTGTAATCTTCAGCAAGTGTTAAATTCATCCTAAGATTGGTTGTATAGTGGCTTTGTAGCAGTGGAAACGAAATGCATCTTCCTTCACATCCAGCAAGAGACAAAAGGAAGCTTCCCACAGGTTCATTTAAAAGTAAGAAACTATTCTCAGAACTTCCCAACAAAGTTTCTTTGTGCCTCATTGGCCCAGATTGCTGGCCCAGATGCCCATCCCTGAACCAGATATGAACTGGTATGACATGGATGTTAGCAAGCCAGTCACAGTGTCCACTACACTGACCTATTTGCGATCTAGTAAAACCCACGTTCTCTCATATCACCATGGCACTCATATTCTTTTGCCTCTCCCTTGAATTTCTTTTCCACTTATCATGGTTGGCCAAATCTTACTCATCCTATAATATTTACTTCAAATATAACCTCCTTTTGAAAGGTGGGGTCTTTTTTGCCATTTTACTCACTTCCCTAAATTGAGTTAGTTGCCACTCCTTTATGTTTCCATAACACCCCATAAAAATCTCTACCTAATATTGTAGTCATTTATTTTCTTGTCTAAATGTCTTAAGGGGGTGGGCTGTGCAGTGTCCATCACTCTAGTCAAAACACTCAGCAGTGACCATCAGTGACTTAAATTTATAGTAAATGATTCATAAAATACTGGTTAAATTAATTAGCAAAGAAATAAGTGAAAATACTGTCACCATGAAAAACCTTCCTAACTCAAAACCAAGAGCTTCTCTGTTTTTTAGCCCTAACACTTCCACCATTCAAAAGAAGTCAGGGGGACTGAGATCAGCCAGTAAACATCTTGAGAGCAAGGATCAACACTGACTAAATGCTCAATTATTGTAATTTGAATGAATATGTGAATGAATAAATTAAAAATCAAATGAATGACACGTAAATGTGGTAAAATTTGTTTAAAAAAAAGAAATACATTTCTCTTACACATCACCCACTGAGTAGGAACCAAGTCATAGTTTTATTTTGACTGATCATATTTTGTAAATAGAAATTGATAGCCCTAGTTGCTGTCTTCTCCAAGTAAACATTCTACCTCATTCCATTTAAACCTCATTTCACAAACTGAGCTGCCCTCATTGGTTTTACAGTTCTCTCAACTTAATGGTTTTCTTGCTGCATTTGTCAGAAACTTAAAATTTCTTAGAGGTAATAGGAGTTACATTAGGGTAGCAATGGGACCAGAAGCAAACCAAATAGGCAAGGTTCCCAATTCTTCCTCTTGTTTCAATGAGATGTGCTCTGATTTTTACCCATTTTATATATAAAAGCTCTCTAAGATTTTTTTCTACTAATTTTTAAAACACTATCAATTTTAACAACTAACATATATTAATCATTCACTTTGCACCAGGTTGTGTTTAACATGGATTATAGGGTTTGTAAAAACTCTATAAAATTTGTAATATTATCACTACTACTATTTCCATTTTTATAGATTCAGAATCTAAACTTAAATGAACACCTTAATGGTGAAATTATAATTTAATAAACATTTTTGTGGAGATCAGTTTGATAATATATAACCAAAGCCTTTAAAATATTTATATTCTTGAAAATCTTAACATTTAATTTTTAGCATTATGAGCCAGCAAAATGGATCATTAAGACCCAAGTTATTTTCTTGATAGTTTTGGTTTAAACTGGTCATTTTCATTCTATTTAACTTATAAAGAATCTTCTTCCTCAAGAGAAAATATGCAAGAGTAGTTCATAAATTCATTTAGTAGTCAATGCTCACACACAAGATACTGATGTGTGAATTTTGGAGTCCGTTGTCTTCCTGTGCCTTCAGTCTCCCACTCCCAACATTTTGGCTCAATTTTACAACAAAGTCAGGTATTTTATAGAGCTGTAATGTGTTATAAAGAAATAAATAAAAGGTATATTCCTGAAAAGACAAAGAGTATTAGACTTGGACTAAAAGGGGTAACTAAATGGGTCTTTTAAAAGAAGACAATAGTGTGGATGTGATGAAAAAGGAATGCTTATACACTGTTGTGGGTCTGCAAATTAGTACAATCTCTATGGAAAACAGTACGGAGATTCCTCAAAGAACTCAAAGTAGATTTATCATTCAATCCAGCAATCCTGCTACTGGGTATCCACTCAAAGGAAAAGAAGTCATTATATCAAAAAGACAACTGCACCCAAATGTTTACCACAGCACAACTCACAATTGCAAAGAAGTAGAATCAAGCTAAGTGCCCATCAATTGATGAGTAGATAAAGAAAATGTGGTGAATATGTACCATGGAGTACTATTCAACCATTCCATAAGAAGGAATGAAATAATGTCACTTGCAGCCAACTCAGATGGAACTGGAGAACATTGCCCTAGATGAATTATCTCAGAAATAGAAAAACAAACATCACATTTTCTCACTAATAAGTGGGAGCTGACCAACAGGTACACATGGTGATAAAGTGCTGTAAAGGATACTGGAAACTAAGAAGATGGGAGAGGGATAAAAACTTACGTATCTGGTATAATATACACTATTTTGATGACAGGCACACTAAAAGCCCTGACTTCATCAGCATTATACAATTCATCCGTGTAACAAGAACACTTGTACCTCCTGATATTTTGAAATAAAAATTATTAAAAATTAAAAATTTTTTAAAGGAAAATATAAATAAAGAAAGAAGATGAAGGTACAGAACAGACCCTACATCCATCAAAAATATATTAATGTGGAAAGTTGAAATAATAAAACACTTATTATATAAAGAGCTTTTAAAAATTAATTAGAAAGAGATAAGCTAGCCTCCCCCTAAAAAATTGCCTATGAGTTTAAAAGTATGCTCAACTATGAATTAAAGAACTATGTATTAATCACAGTTGTGTATCACTTGACAACGGGGACACATTCTGAGAAATGTGTCATTGTGGGAACATCACAGAGTGTAGTTACACAAACCTAGAGGTATAACCTACCACACACTTAGGGTATATAGTATAGCCTATTGCTCCTAGGCTACAAACCTGTATAACCTGTTACTGTATTGAATACTGTACATAATTGAAACACAATGGTAAGTATTTGTGCATTTAAACTTATCTAAACATTAAAAAGGCACAGTAAAAATGCAGTATAAAAGATAAAAAATGGTGCACCTGTATAGGGCACTTACCATAAATAGAGCTTGCAGTATTGATTGGAAGTTGCTGTGGGCGAGTCAGTGAGTGACTAATGAGTGAACGTGAAAGCCTAGGACATTACTGCACACTACTGTAGACTTTATAAACTCAGTACATTTAGGCTACACTAAAGTTATTTAAAAATTTTTTTTTCCTTCTTTAACAATAAATTAATCTTAGCTTACTGTGACTTTTTTACTTTATATTAATATTTTGATTTTTTTTAATTTTTTGGCTCTTTTGTAATAACACAGCTTGAAACTCAAACACATTGTACCACTGAACAAAAATATTTTCTTGTTCTTTATATCCTTATTCTATAAGTTTTTTCCTATTTTTAAAATTGTTTATTTATTTCTTCTTTACTTTTTAAACTATTTCGTTAAAAACTGAGACACACACACATTAGCCTAGGTCTAAGCAGGGTCAGGATCCTCAATATCACCCAGGGGCAATAATAGGCCTAGAGCTGTCATCTCCTATGATAACAATGCCTTTTTCTAGAATACTTCCCATCACTTCTTGGTCTTTTAGCTAAGATCAAGTATGGAATACCTCCTGAAACACTTGCCTGAGGCTGTTTTATGGTTAACTTTTTTAATATAAGTAGAAGGCACACTCTAAAATGATGATAAAAAGTATAGTATATGAAATACACAAACTAGTAACATAGGTTTGTTAACACCAGCATCACCAGAAACATATGAGTAATGCACTGTGCTACAACAATATGACAGGCATGATGCCATTAGGCAATAGGAATTTTTCAACTTCATTATAATCTATAGAACCAGTGTAATACCTGCAGTCCATTGTTGACCAAAACATTATGAGATACATGACTGTATTAAATATTATGTATTAAAAAACTGTGAATTATAAAACAAGATATCATATTTTGATTATCAAATTAGTAAACATTAACAATAATGAGAGAAGTAGTTCAGAAGCAAGAATTCAGAGAAACAGTCATTTAACATAAATAAGCATAAATGCATCTAAACTTGGGGGGATTTTAATAAATTTTACTAAAAATTTTAATTAAATATTTTGCATTCCCCTTCATCCTAGGAAATAATCAATAAAGTACACAAAATTATAAGAATAAGAACACATGTTTCATTATTATTTACAACACTGGAAAAATTTTAAGCAACTTCCACATCCAAATATAGGGGATTGATTAAATTATGCCACATTCAGTGACAGAAATTTATTATCCAGTCAGTAAAGTTCAATGATTTTGAAAATGCTAAATATATATATTTAACAGGTAGAAAAAAGCAGTCATTAAAATAATACTAAGGCATAAATTTATTTGTGTTTTAAGAAAAAGAGAGACTGAAACATGTTGAGTGGATAACTCTGATTGTAGAATTATAAAGGCTTCCTGTATTTTCCAAGTTTTTTCCAATGAGTATATATTATAATTATGCTCTAATTATTTTGAAAATAAGTGAACAGAAATTTTCAAAGGCTACTAAGATAGGAACCGTACTAGAAAAGAAAATTCCTTGTACAACTTGGAGCCAGTGAGTTGGAGGGAGAGGAGGTAGAAATGAATAAGCAGCTCTCATTTCCTGTATTTTAGACTGAAATAACTCAAACGTAACTTTGATGTCTTCAATTGACAAACAGATTTAGGACACACCAAAATACATGTACCGAACTCTATGAGGCAGTTTTGCAAGCTTGGAATCCCTCATGTGCTGCGACAGTCTATACCTGGAAGGCAGGTAGTTACTACAATGAAAGCCTGTCGGGTATGAAGTTTTCAGAAAATGCCATCCCCTCCACTGCTGTATCACTTCCAATCTGCCAATATCCTGTCGTGCACTTAATAAGCCTGCTTCTTTAACCTAGACTCCTACAGGTGACCCCGTCTATGGTGAGAAAGGGGAAAGTGAAGACAGACTTCTCCCATCCCCTGAGAATGATGGAGGTTATTCATGGATTATTGATTTAGTTAAAAGTAAATATATTCCTCAGAGTGTGGAGCTCTCTGATTCTTACATCAAACTGCAAAGCTTCAAGCAAAGTGCTTGGCAGTGTCTTCATCACAATTCCTAAGAAATCTGTTCTCATCAACAAAAAATAAAATACTTACCTTTGTGTTTTGCCAATATCCCTGTTAAGCATTTTTACCATATGTATTTCTCTAACTATGTTAGGAAGTTTAAAAGAAATAAATATGTGAGACTTTTTTTATCTTACCTTTATATATGCTGGCAGCCTGTTTACCCTCCATCTATATTCTCACAAAGTACGGAGATGGTCTCTCAGCAATTGGGCATCAGCGTCATCTCAATTTACAAATATGTCCCCATCTTCATTTTGAAAATGGTATTAACTGAGATACTTAATAAGGGAAATCTGCATATTCACTTTGTAATTTTTTTATAAACTATAGCATATAGGATATATTACACTGCATGGTGAAAAGTTAAATGCAGTATATTCTGAGAGATTCTGTCAAAAATCTTTATTTTCTCCATGATCTTCTTAATGGTCAGAAATTTTATAGTCATATGGTCCCCTTTGATTTATCCTATTACCTGGTGTTAAAGAAGTACTAAAATAAAAAAAGTTCAACGGTATTTTTTTTCTCCTTTCCTATCTTAAATGTGCCAAATTTCTATCAGTCTCATTGAGTTTGATTTCCATTGAGAAGTTAATGAGGCTAGATTAATACCACTAAGTCAAGTCATTTCAATTTTTATTAGCTCATAGGAAAATAGAGTTGGAAGGAGTCTTAAAGGACACTAATGACTGTTCCCAATACAGAAATATTTTCTTCAGCTTTTCTAGTGAATGATTGTCAAGGCTCTATTTGAACATACCCAGTCATGGAGAACTCACTAAATTCTGTGGTGAACATTGTGATATGCCACCGGACATCCTTCAAGGAGGATTTGTTGCTGGCTGCAGAATGCTCATTGTAAACAGCCTTCTCTGGAAATTTCCTCAGCTGCATGGGCCTGCCTAGCCTAGCGCCAAGCCCTTTCAGAATGTCCCTAGCCAATGATTGGCGCGGCTGAAGACAATTCTGAAGGGCCACTTGGCTTCCATTGCAGCTAGACATCTGCAAAATTCTGCTTAATTCCCCTGCTTTCCACAGGCATTCTACGGGCACTTTTCAAATAATTCCCTGAACACTAAACTCTGACCCAGAGACTGCTCCCAGGGAACCCCAACCTGCAAGCTACCTTTTCATGCAACCCTATCCATTGTTTGCTTCATTTTCTCCTACTAGGCCCCAAAATATGCCTCTTGCATTTACACTTAGTAATTCTTCTTCTGTCCTCAGAATTAATACAAATAGGAATATTCCTTTCTTTTTTGAGACAGAGTCTCACTCCATCACCTGGGCTATAGTGTTAGCCTAGCTCACAGCAACCTCAAACTCCTGAACTCAAGCAATCCTCCCACCTCAGCCACACAGAGTGCT
Source organism: Indri indri (assembly GCA_004363605.1). Taxonomy (NCBI): domain Eukaryota; kingdom Metazoa; phylum Chordata; class Mammalia; order Primates; family Indriidae; genus Indri; species Indri indri. The sequence continues at coordinate 40,797 of RJWJ010012764.1, forward strand.
AGGATTACAGGCATGAGCCACCACGCCTGGCCACAAATAGGAATATTCTGATGTTATTTGAATATTCCTTTAAGTATTTGTTGGAATTGCTTAAAACATAAATGTTATGACAGTAGAAACTAGATCAATATTTATATCAACATATAACTCGGAATTCTTTCTTTAAGCATTAAAATACAAATTCATTCAAAATTGCTGAAAAAGTAATCAAGATTTTCTAAAAATATTTATCCTACAATAAGACCTACTTCATCAGTTGGACCCTTCTTATCCAAGATGAATGCCACAAGAATTCATTTTACTAGAGTTAATATTGGGTTTTTGCTATGGATTAGTATTTCAGCAAGGACACAGGAATAGTAAAATCCTGCACTGTCTATATCCCTAACTCATCCTAACCCTCACTCTTGTCTGGAGGTTTCTGATAGAGATTAA